>JAMKCH010005423.1:0-35064 GCA_023653785.1 Ophioderma brevispina
TGTTTCAACTAAGGACCATCAAGCATTTGTTGGATACGAGGCGTGCGTCGATGAATTCAGAAGCTTCAATTTAATGAGGTTTCTAACTTCGCCCAAAGACTGTCTATCCCATCTCCTCTAGGTGGCTGCAATGAGATTGATCCGACGCTGTCATCTACTGTATTCTCTGCAATTTCGCCTTTCGTGCGGTGATTCGAGTCATTATGCAGTAAACGCAACAAATAAAATACACACCCGGATAACACGTACAGCTTGTTTGCTAAATTACTACGGAGTCTGAGAAAAACTACTCACGCAAATCCCCCAGCCGCTTTGTAATAACAAACCGGCACTGAGGCGGACTAGTTTAACACGTGGTCTTGTTTTAGGACAGTAACTTTTTTTGAGTGACCGTGGCCAGTTAACTCTAAGTCCTGCTTAGGACAGTACACTGAGCAATACCACGGATGGCCTCGTCCTTTCACGCCCGTACAAATAATGTAAACGAAGACTAAAGTGCTATAACGTGAAGGCTACCTTTCTCTTTCTCCATAGGCTTTTCCAAATTTGTATCAAGCCGGTTTACGTTGCAATTCGCGAAATTCAGCTCCACATTGACGCTCAAGAACACCTCGTTCCACGCCATGATGGAGAAGATCAGGAGGTGATGTTGTGGAAGGCCTACGGTACATATCAGGAGATGTACGCGTGGCTTCGGCGGTGCATGAAGATCCAAGAAACCGCTAGGTCACTTCTCAGTAGTTTACCGCAACAGTCAGTTCAACAGGGTGAGAGGGCTTTCCAGCATTTTTTGGTTACTAATCTTTTGTTCAAGTTGACTATTTTCACTTATTACAACAAAAAATTATATTTTGAAATCTCTGATTCAGCCTTTCAAGTGTGAATCTTGGAAGCAATAGACGATTGACATCCGCGTGGAATCATAGAACGATTGACAATCGCGTGTCTCTGAATCAATAGACGTTTAGACCGCCAGCCCAGAAGGTTTTGGTTCACGAGAACAAGATACCATATCTGAACCCGGGGAAATTCAGAGAAAAATATAACTTTTAACAAATATGAAAGTCTCCGGGGACCGTTGTTGCGGCGTGTAGCCCCAGGAGAGGGGTAAAGTTTCTAATGGGGGTCAAATATTTGAACTGCTCTAAATCTAATGATATAGCTCAATATTCTTAGTTACCAGTAGTAAAAAAGTCAATTGGGTCACATGTGTTGTGCTTCTTTTCAGATATTTGGGAAAATATGCTAAAGTGTCATTTTTTATTCACGAAGTCAACAATTGTAATACCAAGATTTCTGTTCTTTGTAAAAATATTAAAAACAGATTTAAATGATACTGATTCAAAATATGCTTTTTATTTTGCATAGGTTGGTTTCCCTGTTCATAGGAGGGGTATCATGTCCCCGTCCCCATAAAGTCCTACAAGGGAATTTTGTACCCCCTTCCATTATACAACAGGAGATGCCGAAAGTGCAAAAGCATTTTCATATTCGATTCAGTATCATTAAACTTTTAAAAAAATATATTTTACAAACAAATCTGGGTATTGCCACGGGTGACCTTTCTTGAATAAACAATGACCCTTTAGCCTATTTTTCCCAATATCTTGGAAGGGAAGCACACACCCGTGTGAACCCCATTGACTTTTTTACTCCTGCTTACCAAGGAATAATTTGAGCTATATTATTTAGATTTTAGAGTAGTCAAACATTTGACCCCCATAGTAACTTTACCCTATCCTGGGGCTACACGTAACAACGGGTCCCCGGCAGACTTCAATATTTTGCACAAGTTATATTTTTTCTCTAATTTTCCCGTGTTCAGATATTGGTATCTCGTTCGTCTAACCAAAACCTTCTGGGCTGATGCTCTAGATTGACATCCGTGACTTCGCGTGGAATCAATAGCTGTTAGACGTCGCGGTAGAATCAATAGATGCATGGTTGACGTCGCGTGGAATCAATAGATGATTGACGTCGCGTAGAATCATATATGCATGGTTGACGTCGCGTGGAATCAATAGATGATTGACGTCGCGTGGAGTCAATAAAATGGCCAAGATTAATTTTATTTATCATAACTATCAAACATAACAGGAACAAGTATAAAGAACATAAACTTATATGAGACTTCAGAAAGAAAGTCAACAATTGAAAACAAATTTTAATTCATGAACTAAAATCCATTCCCTTCCCAAGAAAGATTTTGAAATATGTTTCGGTCTTAGTTTTTTTTAAAGTAAACACTTAAACATAAAGCATTCCATCCATTTAAAGGATTCTGACTTTCCGTTTGCATGTAGTAAACTATATACGAAACCATCGAAAACAAACTGCTTACAATTCCGGAACTTAACGCGTATGCGTTTAAAAATGCGCTTTCATGTTGAGTTACCGGTCTAAGAAACACCAGCATTTACTTACTGACCTGGGACCTCGCATTATTCTTTGAAATAAAACGGGAGTCGGTGAATTACCAAAAATACGGATATATACATTTTTTGGTGAATATCCACAAGTGTAAATTCACAGGGATCGGTGAATAATCCAAGATTGTGGAGATACACATTTTTTCGGTGGATATCCGCATGTGGAAATGCACGGAAGACGGTGAATATAACAACATGCGGAGATACACATTTTTCGGTGAATATCTACCTGTGGAAAGTAATACCATATCGAAGTAATTAGAGCCCATCAACAAAAATCCGGTTTTTAAAGTCTTTAAATGTTGATGTGTTTTTTGTTATGTGCTTACATGTGGGTCTCTGTAGTTAAATTTCCTGGGGCAGTACAGTGAAATTCCCAGTCCAACCCCGCAGCCATCGTGCGTGGGAGGTTCAGCGTTTTGTGAATCAACTTCTCAATATAAATTTCATATTCCATCATGTTCCAAATGTTTTAAATCGTTAAAATAACGCGGGAATAGTCTAAAACCTTTAGGCCTACGTGTAAATTACCCTATAGTCACACATTTGTATTATAAATTTATAAATAGATAGCAAAACCTTTTTCCTCATATAGAAAAAATACTTTTGTACCATCCAACACTATTTTTGGGATATGGCCAGTTTTCTCCTCGGTGTCTGTGGCAAGAACTCTGTTTTTTTTTTATTTGTATGGTTCCATTGGTTCCCAAATTTCCGAGACCACTTCGTGTCCAGAAAAGTACCGAGTTCGCTAAATAGAAAAAATCTTTAAAATGTAAACAAAATAGTGCTCCAAATCGCCGCCGCCGCATTAGCTAAATCTATCTACTTTTAAACAGTTTGCGCAGGGAAGCACGAAACGCAACACTATTTTTGGCCAAGATTATTAAAACTTAGTATTGTGTGTTGGAAAACGGTCGTTTTTGGTGTAATTAATTGTTGAAAATCCCGAACAAAAAAAAATAGACGTTTGAAAATTAGAGGGTGGGTATCTTTTCCTCATTCTGCAAAAACAGTCATTCGGAAGAAGACAAGCAAACATTTTTTTTTTATCTATTTATTATTTCTTTTGCTCTGCAACAAATTCGAAATAAAATAATTTTAGTTGTCAACTTAAAGAAAGATTGAGAAGAATGTTCTGGTCAGTGTCGCGTTTTATGCGCTTTGTAACCTTCGGATAAAACCCGTTTCACAAAACCACTAGTATTGTTATAATTTTGCATTTCTTTATAAAAGAAATAGATCATTGCTCTAAAAAGAGTTAATGGTTCTCGTTTAAAGAAGGAACGGTTTTAAATAAGAATACACAAAAAAGTCGCAACTCATCTTCTAGTGTTTGATGATTTAATAGACATATTTAAAAAGGTAGGCATACATTTAAAAAATCCCCTCGTCAACAGTCCATTATGTTGTAAAACATCCTATGGAGGGGAGTTGCACAGCCACAGATTTTCCTGATAAGCATCTATTGTGTTAATTATTTTGGTACCGAAAAATAGGATCGAAAAGTCCGCGAACTCACTGACTATTGTGGATCTAATTCCTAACTAAAGTCTAATCCATATTTCAAAACCAGTGGCGTTAAATTTCTTTTTGACATTGGGTGGATGGGGGTTGATGAAAATTTAAGAATTAATGGGTTTGCTGAAAAGATCCATTACTACGATTCTGTTCAATTAACTTAGATGTCCTTTTTCTCTATTAATTAATTTCCAAAAAACGTTACGTTCGAATAAATCACAGGAAAGAACGGTTTGGTATCCTTGACCTAAGACGTTTTTTACATGACATTGGGAATGGGACCTTTTAAAAACCTTCAAATCTATTGAAATCTTGGGTATTTTACCTCGTTTTCAAATGAGCGAATAAAATGTTTGGTACATGATAATATTAACGTTTGTGTAAGATTCCATTTACTCCTCTTTGTAGGTATAAAAGTGTCATCGGAGGAATCTTATTCACATCAATATTGTCGCGCTATCTGTTAAGAATAAATAAATACGCAACTTGCTGATACAGGATCCAAATCCGAACCTTTGTTTGTCAAGTTACAAACGAGATGATATGCAAGGTGTCACACGGCATTAACCTGAATGGACGAACTGACAAGAGGCTGTATGATTCTTTTGTCCGTAAACCAATTGAATAAAATGGACAGGGCTCCTATTGAAAGTATCGGTATTTCAACGATGCATTTATCAAACACACCTGAAATCAAGGTAGGTCCACGAACAATACTATTGTTCGTGGTCTTGAAGCGCCCCTAATTCGTGAATGGGTCTGTCATCCAAGTTTCAGACCTGGACCCAGATTGTTGTCTCTTGTCAATGAAAATCAGTGTAAATTGAATAAAAAACCAAAGAAGAAATATGTTTTCAAGTTGGAACCCAATTGATCTTGTTGGGTCCAATGACTAGTAACAACTTTTCTTTCGTGATTTTTTTTCGAAAGCGTATATTTTTTGAAATAATTAATAAAAACCGGACATCTAAGTTAATTGAGCAGACAATAGCACATGTGCGCGCGAAGCGCGCTAAAAAAATTGGCAATTAGAAGCTAAAATCCTTAAATATAATTGTAATTAGAACAAAATGCGCGCGAAGCGCGCGGAAATTTACCATTTTTAAACTTTTTGGTAAAATATGAGGTTATTTTGGGTCAAAAACACATGAATGGGCATCAACATTGGGGGGATGATCGTATTGACCATGACCATCCCCCCTCATCAAAATATTTTGGGGGGATATATCCCCCATCCCCCCCGGGATTTACGCCTATGAATTTCACATTTTATAATGATCACACCTTCACTGCGTAAATATCACGAATTTCGCTTGGGGCGATTACTTGGTTCGTTCGTCACGCATGACTGTATCCGGAATTCCGGATACGGCTACCTAACCACAGGGCCTGTTTTGGTTATATAGCCGTATACGCCTACGTAACCCTGGGGTTAGGTAGCCGTATACGGCTACGGAAACACTCCCAATTATCCCTATTTATAATCCCTAATCCCTTGTGGCCCCTCTTCCAACGTACCATCTGCTAATCTCTCTCTTCTCTCTTTCTCTCTCTATCTCCTCTCATTATAATTCGTCAAGTTCCCGTAGAAAAACGCTGTACATCCTAAAAGTCTCCGTATCTTGATTCTCAAAACTCTCATGTGTAAAAAGCTTATAAACAAACAGATGCGTTTGCGTAGATGACATAGAAGCCATAAGCGAGTGGCGGCAGAGTAATCGATTCATCCTGGGGGAGCTTTTGTCCTCCATCGCTGGTAAGGTGTCGCTCTTTGTTAGCATCAGCTTTTCGCCATTCAAATTCACGTCACTGTCAAAAAAGTAAAACAAAGAACATGTGGAGACCTTCCGTTTATAAAATTGGGACAAATATGTTAAGCATTTGTATGTATACCAAGTATTAAGCATCGCTTCTTGAGACGTAATCCTCTGACAAGTTCAGTCAACCAGAGTAAAATAGCTATTCCTACATGTGCCTCTTTTTGCAAATGTACCAAATGTACTTCTGCATAATTTTGTACGGCATCGTTTGTATCAAAATAACATTCAAATGAATAAAACGGTATCAAATTAACAATAAATACACTCTGATATTTATAAATTTATATTTTACTTTAAGTAAAATACAATTTAATTATTATTTATGTAAATCTGGGCAATGAGGTACCAGATACGATAATTGCACATATGATTTACACTGTGGTATTCAAGAGTTTCCATTCCATCATGTAATACATTTGTCCCAGATTTTCAATATGACAAGTGTCTTGAAAGACAACCATACCATCTGTCACATTTAGTGGTGCTAGTATGATAATATGATAAGTAATGGACGACTATCATGTTATTTTTAAGACACCCCGCTATTTTAATCAAATTGAAATACTAACGTTGCTGTGATCTCCTTTCCGCCGTGTGGTGTTAGCAGATACTGGTAAACAGTCTTGTGAGCTATTTCGCCATTAAGAGAGAGCGATACGTGATTGGTCTTTTGCAAATTCATAACAAAGAGTGTGATCGATCCTTTACTATGGGTTGCACCAATTCTGAAAATAATAATAATAGCAGAATTTCGCGATTCTCGATTTCGCTATGTTCTCGGGCTTTCGTGATAACTATATTTAAAGACACTATCAGTGATTTGAAAAATATTTGAAATTGGCAGGAATAGCTTCAAAGTGAAAAATAAGTCTGTAGAATTCTCATATGTTACCCTTTCCAACTGAAGAATTGGCAGAAAAGGAAGAAAACGACAGTGTTCCAAGATACGATTCCCCCATTCAATTACGTGTTGTAGTAAGTGTCCGAACGGACAGTTAGGACTTAAATTTCCGATTCTGTCCTTATTAGGTTGCTCTTGGTCTTATCATTTGCAGGTTATGTTAGGATACCTGTACTTGTTACATACATGCAAAAATCTGATTTTTGATGTTTTTTTGATTTTCTGATTTAGCAAATCACTGATAGTGTCTTTAAAGAATGTGAGTGCCATCCTTATCACTGTATGTTCAAAGAACATTAGTAGAACTACTTCCAACAATAACCCCTAGATAACCTTTGACCCCAAACCACTAAACATCATACATAATCCACATGGCAAGAGGTATTGTTGGTGTGAGGAATGCACTTACAAGCAAGTATTATATATAAACGCTGACCTGAAATGACCCATAGATGACCATTGATTCCAGGATGGCCGCTGTTTATGTGCCTTGGCTATGGATGATTTCATACAGTGAAGTTAAGTTGAAAAAGTTTCACCCGACTGCCGTAGAAGAGAAACATTGAATACGGGTTAAACCATTTTTATGCACACATACAGAGACACAAGACATGATATAACCATAGATGATTATTTGACAGCCTTCCCACTGTACATGGCCTACATGGCAGGATATTCTGACCAACAATGCTCGGGAAACATAGTTTGTTGGGCTAAAAACCAAGAGATTGCTTTTTTCAATCTAGATGGTTTAAGAAACAACTAGAGTGATTGGGTGAGCAACGGCTAATTTCCCCCTCGCGATGGCTGAGAAATAAAGAATTCATATCTCGACCAGGAATCGAACCCGGGCTCCCAGTTACATATCAACGTTATAAAATGGTTTGTGTTGCTTGTGTGACTCGCTCTAAGAATCGGGGGGACAATCCGGAAAATATCAATGAATGAAATGTTTAAACACAGGGCGACCTTTTACTCGATGAACTACTGGCTTCCGTATAAACAAGGAAAGAGGGGGTTGTATTAAAACACTATTATAGCAACCACAGCGGATTGTACTCTTTACCTTGTGCGATTATTGGTGCAGTGCGCATAAGCACGGATATGAGTATGTTTTTCTGGTATATTTTGAGAACTTCCATCATCTCAGCATCCCTGAACACTGCCACTACGTTTCAACACTATTTGCCCTAATAGTTCTTGTACTAAGAAGGCATGCCAGTACAAACACCTTATGGGTGACAAGGAAATTAAATAAGAGGCTATATATCTATATACAATACGCATTCATGATTTGTGGTTTTAAGCCTTATACGCCCCTTCGTCTACAACAAGCGGTTAAAGATTGGAAAATTCCACTAAATATAGGTAGGTTTGAGAAAATAGCCTTCTTCTCAGTTTACCAGATCATGCAATTTTGACGAATGTATACGCAATTTGGGAATATTGTATGTTGTAACCGTGTAATAATGGTTAAATCAGGACAAAACGCAGTTTCACCCACCCATCCCCCCCCCCCCCCCCGAACATCAATCTAAACCCGGAGAAAACAATGCTCTGATGTGATTTTTTATTTATCTGTGCAGACATTTTCCTTTTCCAATGTATTTAGCTTTTACAATCTATGCGCATCCATACTGGGTTCGAACCTGCATCTATTTTAACCATAAAGGGCATTTTAACCAATTGGCCTTTCACAACCACCCCATACCTACCTTGAGTTAACATATTGAGCCTTTCCGTGATACCCGCTGTGGTTCTGAAAACTGTGATCGTTTTGTATGTACAGTATTAAGGTAAAATAGCATTTTGAAGTATTATTATATTAGTTAATTAGTTATGTAGTAGTAGTAATAGTTAAATAGTAAGTCGTATAGTCAGTACGTAGTAGAGTCTTAGTAGTAGTAGTCGTAATCGTACGTAGAAGTCGTAGTAGTAGTAGAGTAGGAGTAGTAGTGTATTAGTAGTAGTAGTAAAACGTAGTAGTAGTAGTAAAACGTAGTAGTAGTAGTAGTAGGTAGTAGTCGTAGTAGTAGTAGTAGAAGCCCCCGCAGTAGCAGTAGACGAAGTACTAGCAGTAGTGGCAGCAAACGTCAGTGCAGTAGTAGAAGTAATAGCAGTTGTGGAAGCACACGTAGCAGTAGTAGAAGTAATAGCAGTTAGTGGAAGTAGTCGTAGGTAGAAGCACAACAAAAGCAGTAGCAGTAGCATTACGAAGAAGTACAGACTGTCCCAAAAACTCTCCAATCGAATTTATTGTTGAGCAGAAAATGAAGGGCATCTCACTGGTGGTACCTATTCTTTTTAGGAATATTCCAACTTTAAATGCGATTTGTGATATTGTGTACTATTGAGGGCCGTTTCAAGATTTATGATCAGTTATCGTGGTAACCCTGAAAAAACCCTCGGTCATTTCGGCTAGCCCGAATATCAAGACAGCTAGACATTTACGCCATTGGACAATCAACTTCAGCAAATGCTTTATTTTTTTCTAAAAATTAAAATAAGAACTAGGTAAAAGTGCATTCCTTGTCATACAAATATTTATAGTTTTAAAATGCATAATTTCCAATATTACATGAAGAATTGGGAATCGGAAATTCACTTCCAAACAGTCTTGTTTTCCCGCCCTTCTTACCGGTTAAGCATAAGATAGAACAAAGAATACAATGGTCGAAAGTAATGAGCCTGAACACCAACCATTCATTCCATTTTGTTCAACATTGGTTGCTTCATTGTGTTCCCTCTGCCCCCTTAGATTCAGTGTGAATGGGGGGAGGGGAAGGAAAATGGTCCTTTCCATCAGAGCGTTGGCCGCAACATTTGTCCCCGATAGAGCCCTGTGGCTTGTCCCCATTGTTTCCCAGGTAAAATTCCACAAAATTACTTGAAATTTCAGGGATTTTGTTCCCAGAGAGGCGTCACTCCCATTTCCTTCACAACATGATTTCGCGTTCTTCCACGGTTGAAATAATAATTATATTGATTAGTTAAATGCATGATAATAAATTTAATCTATATATTCCTACCAAGATTTTTTTGTTTTTAAAACAGTTTAATTCCACAAGATCCTTATACCTTAGTTCTGAACCTTCAAGTAAACCTGGCCCCAAGTGGTATTTTATAATTTGGTTCAATTAACAATACCATGTTCTCTGAGTACTCAAATTGGATGGAATAAAAACCAGGATTTAGCTTAGGGACTGGTCTAAAAATGAAGTCAAAATTCTAACAGAAATGCATGTTATATTGTTAATTCTCAGTATATCATGTTGGGGGCACAGTCTGTAGTCGTGGTAGCCGCAGCAGCAGTAATTAAAATGGGGGTAGTAGCAGTAGTAGTAATAGTAGTATAGTAGAAGAAGTAGTAGTTAAGTACTAGTAGTAGAGTGTTAGTAGTAGTATAGTGATAGTGAGTAGTAGTAATAGTAGCAGTAGTAGTAGTAGCCTGTTAGTAGTACTAGTAGTATTAGTAGAAGTAGTAGTAGTAAAAGTAGAGAGTAGTAATAGGAGTAGTAGTAGTAGTAGGTTGTAGTATGTAGTCTAGTAGTATAGTTAGTAGTAGCAGCAGCGCAGTAGCAGCAGCAGCCAGCAGTTAGAGTAGTAGTTAGAGTAGTAGTAGTAATCAGTAGTATTAGTAGAAAAGATAGTAGCAGTAGTACAATGTAGTAGTAATAAATACTAATAATAATAGTAGTAGTGGTAGTAGACTAATAGAGTAGTAGTAGTTAGTAGTAGTAGCGAAGTTAGTTAGTAAAGTAGCATAGCAAGAGGCAGTCAGAGTAGTAGTAGTTAGTTGAGCGTAGTAGTAGAAGTCGTAAGTAGAAAGTAGTAAGTAGTAAGTAGCAATTTCGCAAAAAACATATTTTTGGGAAGATGTGAGATTTTATCATTATTACCAATACCAAACTAAAGTGTTGGGATTCAATTCTTTATTAAGTAGTCCATAATTACCGCCATAGATTGTTTGACGTTATAACCAGATCCACGCCATTAGCTGCAGAATTTCCCAGTTTATCCAGCCATCTGCTAACATGCATGTTAATGACAGGAATAAGCTAGACTTAAAGCAATAATATAGGTTTTCCCGTTCGTTCGCACTAATTCATCCGAATTCCACTAATGCTTAGTTACAAATCGTCCCAAAAATCGGAAACTGTACATTTGCAAATCGATTGTCTTTGGTTTTTCAACCAACTTCAACTTGGTGCACTTAACTCGTCAATGGTCGCAAAAGGTTCGTCGTTGTAATTCAAATTCGTCGGGTATTAACAATTAGTCGTATATGGCCAACCGATTTCGTCATTGGCCATCCGGATTCATAAAAATCATTCGAATTAGTCGTATAGGCCTGCATTAGGCGGTATCATGCAAGGCGTTTAAGGCATATCATTTGAATGGCTCTTAACAGGATAGGAAGTGACGTTAGGACGGCAATTTTGTTTGTGCTGTATCACTCAAGAGAGGGTTTGTTTGGGCACTCAATTACATGGATTTTAAATCAATTCTAAAGTTTTGTGGTAGGGACAAATCAAGTCAATTTAAATTTGGATCTTATATTTATGTTAAATGCAGTTTTTAATTTTAGCTCATGGTCAAAATGATTTTTAAAACGCTTTACTGTTGTTAATTAGTTGAAAGCAGTCAATATTTGGCTTGAACAACAAATGGTGTGATTTTTGGTGCCTCAAGTCTGACAAAATATATTTGGTTTTTGCCCCGGAAAACACCGGACGAATTGAAAAGATTAATCGTTGAAATTGTGTTTGAAACCCAATGGGGGGAACCAAAGACGTAATCAAACTACCCATTATATCGCCGTTTTGAAGGGCGACGCTCATTCGAATAACGGGACGAAACTGACTGACCATAGTTTGAAATCGTTGGATCATCGACGAGTGGGATGTCCAAAGAAGAAATCGAGTTTGCAACTGTTAACAATTTCGATTTTGTGGGACGAATTTGAATTAAGGCAATTGTTGTTGAATGCGGATGAACATTGTGCGAAACCGACGGGAGAAAACCTATATTCCTTTATATTTATAATCTTTCCCTGGAGATGCCAGCGCACGTTAGTGTTTAAAAAACAGGTGCGCTTGGCAGATTCGAATAGGCGACCTTCGTTATACTAGCACGATGCTCTGGCCAACTAAGCTATCAAGCCAGGGTTTGGTAGAGGAGCGATAGAATCATCTTTAGACAAAATATACAGGACATGACAAACTAGGACAAACATGATGATATTCTTAAGAGTATTTATAAATGAAATATAAACTTGATGGTTAGGGGATAAGGCGTCGTGCTAGCGCTAGTAATACGAAGGTCGCCGGTTCGAATCCGGCCAAGCGCACATGGTTTTTTTTTCAACACTAACGTGCGCTGGCCCTCCCCAGGGAAAGATTATAAATATACATCCGTGAGCGCCCCCAATTTTAAGAAAACTATACGTGAATGGTAAAAGCTCGAAAATTCTCTTACAATCTGAGGCAAAAGAAGGCTATTTTGTAATTAGACTATATCATCGGAGATCCGGTGTGGCAGGAGATCTAGTCTCCGGGCTCACAGTCCGGGAACAATTGCGAACACCAATAGGGCAATCGATTCATTTGACTCTTCACGCAACAGTAGTTTTCACGCTTTTCCGTTGTCTATGGAGCCCGGACTATGATCCTGCCCAGAACTATGAGTACGTTCAGACCGGTAATTAATGTAAACGGCGTGCAGATGGAAAACTCCTCCAGTTAAAATAGCTGGGAAATGGCGGCAGGCAGGTAGTAGGTAGTGTCTACACAATCCCATAAGCAGTGTTCCGTTGGCTTCACGTTAAAGTCAAGTATCACGTCATTTTGTGAGGTGGGCTACTTCATATGGAACGGCCAGAATTTTGGCGTTTTTCGGCGTCGCTTTTAAATTCAATCAAGGATCCTCGATCTGATTACAAAATCCTGCTTTCCGCATAATTTTGAGCATAACCTTTCACATCTATAGCTTATTGAACAATTACAACACACTGTTCCAAAATCTTAAACCTTGAAATTTGTGGGCGCTTTTCAAAATTATGCAATAATTGGGCCTTTAAGCACTGTGACAATCACAAAGGACAACATCATGTCATCAAAATGTTGAGATATATTATTATGATAACTCAATTAAAACCAAGCAGGTACTGTAGGCCTAATCAAAGCAAGCCTTTATTTTTCAACACTAACGTCAGAGTTGTTCCGTGATACAGCCTGTATCATGACAAGACATTTCTCTCTGTGGAAGATTTTAAATGGTGATGAATATGCCTATCCCCTTGCTAAGCACCAAATGTGTACAAAATTTTAACTTACAATAACCACCGGCGGTAGGCATTTGATAAACCAGGTGCTCCTCCGCCGTACGCCCCAGCCGTTTTTCTCCGCACAAAGACTTCGGTAATTGTTGGGCGAACGTTTGTATAAGCTTTGGACCTCAGAAATTTCTTTCTTTACCGCGTTCATTATTTGAGATCGGTGAATTTATCTGCGGTGGCGTTTCTGCCATCCCATGAGTAGGAGTGCCAGTAAGTGGCGTAATTAGAATTGCCGCAGGATTGCAGAAAACTGAACAAATAAATAAACACTACAATCCTTTATTAAAATCAATGTTACTATTACTGAAATGACATCACTAACTTATCCTATCGCTTATTATGTTGGACCATTTTACACTAGAGGCGGATAGAGAACATCCGCGAAATACAATGAAAAAGTATCATTAAAAGGCTTATCAAATTAATTTTCGGTTTCTCCAACTGCTAATGTCGGCTGCTTTGCGATCCACCCTTTCTCTTCACTCTCTGCACAATTGACCTCTAATGACCCTTTGACCTGGGTGTATGACTTTTAAACCCTACCAACATCCTATCTATGGGTGCAGCAATTATGATTTTAGTTTTTGTTGCAGGTGTCCATGAACGATTCAATTTGTAAAAAAGGTAAACCGAAAATTTAACACGCACAAGAGCACTAGAGAAGAGGGAGAGAGAAGAGATTGCGAGGATATAGAGCAATGAGAAATATAGAGGTAGAGATAGATAACTGAAGCAAGAACGATCTACATAGCTCGAAGAGAGGAAGGAGGGAGGGATGGGTTTATGGAGGTAGGGAGTGATGTAGGATGGAGTGCTTTCGCTTACTTGCCTTTTGTAACTTTCCGCTTTTCGTTGCTTTCTTTCTTTCCCCCCCTCTCTTCAGTAATTAAATGATGTTTATTCACACCTTTCACATACTTTGTGGGCGCTCTTTCTTCGTTTCCAGAATGTTGTGTTTTCCGTCGTATTTCTCGTTGCGATTCGGATTGGTGAGATCTGGACCTACTAGGACAGAATGTGAAAACCATATTTGTCCAGCAACTGTCGCATGCAATGAAATCTCTTATCTCGTCCGAGTTGGTCCTCTTCAACAATTGTATGATGTTCGAATGGTGACCGATACTATTTGGGCTCTGGAAATAAGAGAGTACGGCTATGTACAAGCAGAAAAAGTGTGTGTAGAGAGTATGTAGTCCTTTGGTGTGATGTTGTGGGTAAGCGCGCGCACGTTTTGTGTGCGTGTGTACTTTCTCATTTCTCTACATCTGCATCTTGTTTCAAAGAGCTTCATCAAATGTGGCCGAGAAACTTTACTTATTTAAGGGCAGTGTCAACCTTGAGCTTCGGAGTATCTATTTTGGTTTGTAACTTTGCAAATATTTGATTATTGTCTGTAAAAGTATACATTTCTAGAAAGAAAGTTGGACGATGAACCCGATGCATGTAAAACTTTCCGTATTTTGAGAAAATTACTAAAAAGCATGATTTTGCCCCAAAATTTTCAGGACGCTACACAAAAAACAATTTGAATTATCATGATTTCTTATGTTATTTTTTAGAAACAAGACAATTTGTCTAGGGACGGTTTTTCATTTTTTTTAAATAGAGCTTACTTTTCGAAATATAAGGGAAAATGTCAAAAAAAGTGTGATTTTTATCTTTCTTTTCAAATATTTGAGTATATATTGGAGAATATCTTTAGTTAGAAATCGAAAAATGAAAAATTGAGAAAACCGTCCCTAGAGAAGACCGATTGCTATCGTAGGAAAGTTAAACCTTTACCTTTTTAACTTCAAAATTGAGTATGTTGTGCAAGTGATGGAAATACATCTTTATGCACTACTGAATCAAACCTCCTTGTCTTCAACTCCAGAAATCAGAAGAAATTGAAATTTCAAATGGTCTAAATTAGCGCTTTGTTTACTTTTGCAAATATTAATTTTCGTTTTTCAAGATGCGTTCGCGCAAAAGTACATTAAAACGCGCGCACGCTTCATTACGCAGCAAAAATTAAGGCTGTCTGCTAAGATCAGACAAACTTCACATTGTATTATTGACATTTATCCACAATTATTTTGAACATTGTGTTTGCAGGTTTGAAATCAATCAGAGCTTTAGCATTGAGGAGGCAATACTGTCAGGAGAAAGATTAAATCAACAAATAAATTGGTACACTCCATGGTGGTCTGTTGAGCACACTGGTTCCAGAAGCCTACTAATCTAGGTATAAAACCACAAATACCCGTTGTGGTCAGGTGCGGTGGCTGTGCAACTTAGGGCGACAGCCTTGATTAAATTGCTTTGGGGTTATAACCTTCCCTATATAAAACTCCTATCAAATTCTTCAAATGTGAGAAAAAGCCCGATAGATTGAACTAGGCGTTCTTTCTGAGTTAAACTTATAGAACTTGCTAGTGGCAGCACCAAACATAGGCCAGGTGAAATTGGAGACCTCAAATTAGATGCTTGATGGAATGAATTCTCGCCATGGTATTACTATTTCTTTGGAGGGGGAATATGTTCCACTCCTCGCATGAATTCTGCCTGATATGATCTGTGACATTTGTATCAGACGTATGAACAAATGAATGAAATTGATAGAGAGCCTTGAACAAAGCTACGCTCCCCTGAGCAATGTTGCCCCTATCAAGAGCACACTGATTGCAATACATGGCACTTACAAAACTGTTTGGGAAATTCGCCGAACATAATTAGCCCGTATCGATAGATAAAGGGCTGCGGCTCATTAATTGACGTTGCATGACGTCAGAATATTTGAGAAACAGTCAGGCTGTTGAATCGTTGGAAATTTTATTTACAAGTGTAGACGCTGCAAAATGTCCCCACATGCGCAATCGTAAGGATATGGTGTAGCAAATAAACCAATCTATCACTAATGGCTACTTTCCCCCGTCAAAATCGGAATTATGAGTGAAGCTGCTGAGGATTTACTGCATCGTTCCGTATCCAGTTTTTCTCCCTTTGGCCTTTGATCGCTACAGTTTGGAGAGTAATATTTTGAACTTTTCCCCTTCTAATCATCTCTCAAACATTTTATTATAAGTGGGCATTTATTATGGCAAATCCGGAAGGTTTAACCTTTATATTGGTACCATATTTGAATTGCCCCGGTATGTAATAAACTTGTAGCGTTTTCATTATATGCATAGATTCAACCTTTAGAAGTTTTGACTGTTTCTGCATGTCGCCCTGGTTGAAGAAGCCCCCGGTCGGGAGATGTCTTGCACACGGCACGCTATAATATTATGCCCGATATTTGTCCTTGCCTGAGTCCCCGGCCCTCACTCACAACATGGCGGATAAAGATGGCAGTGCATACGTTTTGAAGGACTGAAGGATTTAGACTAATATTTGCGGATCAGTGAACGAACATTCACGTGGCTTCTACAGGGATGTTTTCATCGTGCGTGGATCCACAGTTTTGCATTGTGGGAATGAAATTTCGGTCAACGCAATTTCCGGCTCGCGGATTAAATATGTCGACTGTAATCCTATAGTATTGTTGGATTGTCATCTTTGAAAGGTTTGACATTCCGCGTTAGTTACATTGCAGAAGTACAAACACCGTAAATTTAAAACTAAATGCCAACAGGAGATGTTAATTCAAGCATAAAAGAGAAATATATATTATAGTGCATGTATTTACCTTTGAATTTCATTTTCACAAAAACTTATTTATTGAAATGAAATGAGTTGATTCACATTTGCTATATCCGACAACCGAAAGTCGAGTTGTCCGGGAAAAAAACAGGATCCATGTATTGCGTTACACCTGCAACACTGCAACTCTGGTTGGTAGAGCGGAAAGGGAAGTTATTATTATCATCATATTTAAACATGCTTTCATTGCAACAGCTCATAACCACGAGAACCATCAGACCATTGTGCAAATCATGACAGTATGGATATGTAGGTGCTACACGCGATGCGTGAACTTGTTTTGCTCAATTGATCCATGAAATAAGGCATTCTACATTCCAAATACAAGCACAAGCTTCTAAACCTGCCAAGATATTCCAAGACACTATTAAATTTGATCAATTCTTTTTTAATTTTGAAAAACCAGGTTTATCGATTCGAAAACCTATAGGTTTTTGATCCACTTAGTTTATCGACGAGAAACCTGGTTTTTCGATTTGAAAAACCCAGTTTATCGATTCAAAATCAAAGTTGTCAAAAAAATTGGTTTCTCGGTCGAGAAGCTTTTGAACTGATCTTCGGCAAAACAAAATCAAGTTTTCCTCTTCCACTGTGCATTATACTCGCCACGCTACCCTGTATTATTAGCGATTGCAAGTGAGAAAATTGTCGTTTTTGTGTCACTTACCGTTACCCAATTCCCACCCTGCAACGTGGTAGCCTTTCTTTGACGTGTATTCCAGTAAAGCTTGCGCATTTGAGGAGTCCCATACGGTTCCATTTCGAAGTAACATGTTAAAATCGAATAAAATATCCCAACCGACTTCCGCTGAAAATGTGTTGATATTGTCCCATCACTACCGATAAGAAAATGTTAAATCGGAGAATTGTTAAATGGTTAATAGAATTGTTTATAATACAAAGTTGTTTTACGCCACCTGTTTTCAGTTTATAACAATGATTGTCGTAGTTGACATATGCATGATATTGTTATTTCAAATTACTTAATCCACCACCGTTACTACCATTATTTTATGCGAGTGCAAGCTAGTTAAGAAGATTAGCATTAACATGATTAAGGGTACCTTTAAAAACTCAACCGCTGATTGACCCATGCACCGGTTAATGGCGGTGATGAGTCGTACTCGAGTCTCATTGTTTAGAACAATATAAACCGGTTTCTATCGGAAATAACCGATTGAAGGCGAGAAACCGGTATTTAGGTTTTGTAGCCACCTCTTAAACCCATTATATACTTCCAGTCGCAGCGAGCGATTTCTGCGCGTGAGCATGCGTAACACTTGATCTGGGGTCAGAATCCGGTATTGCGCACGCCAATCGCTCGCTGCGACTGGAAGTATATCATGGGCTTTAAAGATTTTTTTACATGTGTTACTGCCTATTTTGATTAACTTCATTGTTTACAAAGGCTGGTTTTTGTCAACACTTCAATAAGGAAAACACACGCGCGCGAACATGTACGCCAAATAGAGCAGGAGCGGAATATCATAGGGGCCTTATGTAACCAAAGTGTTCGTCTTGTTACAAGGATTAAACAGATATAGTTTGTACTACTTAAAACGTATAGTAATGGAGATATAAGACAAAAACCGTTAAATGTCAAAGGTCATCACCACAGGTTAAATCTTTAATATTGCTCCGACTTCTTTAAAATGGTCTCAAATTGTTAGCCTTTCCACAAGGATTGCAACAAAAGTAGATAGCACTCTCCTTTATATTTGGTTATCGAGATAAATGACAAACAAGGTCAATGCCATTGAGCTCTATTGATCTCCGAATTTTGAAAATAGGTTAGACAGTGCAAAATATTTTTGTTGCAGTCTTTGAGGAAAAGTGAATAATTTTGAGTCCATTATTAAAGAAATCGGAGCAATATTAAAGATTTAACCTTTGGTGATGACATTTGACATTTGACGATTTTTGTCTTATATCTCCATTCCATACGTTGTAAGCAGTACAAACTATACTTTTTTAATCCTTGTACCCGAACACATTGGTTACCCTTTTACAGCAATCCAAGCATTTTTCATTTTTGACCTCTGTATTATGAATTTACCCCACTCCTGGATTCCGCCCACACTTCCACGAGGGTCACCCCCTAAATTTGTTCATTAACCTTCACAGAATGCATTTCTTCAAAGTACTTAAATTGCAAGATTGGGATGAGTTCTGTTAGGTACTTTTTGTCACTATAAATTCATGTGACAACCAGTGCAAAAATTGTATTGGAAGAATTGCATTGTGGGAAGAACACTATACCTCCTCGTACTATAATCCTTCAGAGATCATTATTTTTTTCACAGAATTCAAAATTGCGCATTTTCAAGACCATATCCTGTATATGCATGAAAATGCATTCAAATGAGTACAAACAAGCCTAGTCTTAAGTATTAAAATTTGGAAAGTCATCTCAAAAGCTACTGACTTGTGAATGTACCATGCAGGGTTAGGGTTAATTGAACGTGGCAAAAATGCATTCATAGAATACCTCTTAACCCACAGGGTGTTTTGAATCAATCCCATGATGCATAGCAATGTGCCTATACCGCACTGTACTAAACACATGTCAGTACTTAGGGATAAAAAGGTGTTCCAAAAGTTTAAGAACCACAAGACATTTCATAATCATGCAAACAATTCCCTAAGTACTAAGCTTTGCGGGCTAAAATGAGCGTTAAAATCAGGGGTTTTATTGTTAAGAATAGGATATTTATGTGATCACGTGACCCAATTGAGGTGAAATTTCCCAAAACTGGTGCTTGTGGGATTGACTCAAAAACCCTCTGCTCTTTACCTGACATTGTAAAATTAGTCCTATGATCCATCTTCTTGTACGGCGGGTCATAAGCAGACGTTTGAACTTTGCCCTTCGTAACCTTTGTGTTTGTACTGTTGAAAATCAAGAAGTCAGCATCGGTTCCACCCAGGCGTATAATAGCCGGGGACAAAGCACGGGCCATATTCTTTAATTTATCAGAGCTGTTGTTAAAATGAAAACGAGTAAAATATTTTAACTTCTCTTTTAAATCACTACCTAATATGCAATAAACTTCAGTCTTCTTCGAAGACACCATTATTGAAGATACACAAACACTCTGTAGTTCTATTTGAGATTGGATGAGAACACAGCACCGAGGGGATATGTTGAGAATTTAGTGCAGTTAGAGAGTATATGGTAAGCGAATGCATGGGGAGAAGAAAAGGACAGGCAGAAATATGGACAGCGAGAAATATGGGCAAGGAGAAGTATTTTAATATTAAAATGAGTGCAGAATGGTAAGAGTGTAATAATAATAATAATAATATGGCGCTCTACAGAGAACACAGCGCCTTTCAACAAGTATTTGAAATACAAAATTAAAATATACGACATGACATACAGCATAATAAGCAAAACTCAATTCTGGATTTAATCTGTATACGAGCTATTGATTAAAAAATAAAGAATACCGCTCTCCTCCGTGGTTCATTTGGAATTGGGCAAATGAATCATGAAAGCATCCCGTCCTTCGGAGGGGACGTTAAGCCGTCGGTCCCGTGTACAGAGAGTCACAACTGTACATGTACATCACAGTCAGTGTCGAATAAGAGTAGGGTGTAAGCCTCTGACTGTTCAATATCAGCCCCTCCCCCCCCCCCCCCCAGTCTCAAAAAAGAGGCCATGTTAGGAGCGTCTGTATCACGGATACACGCGGCCCCGAATCAGCTTACTCAGTTGAATAAATCATGACACCACCACAAGCCATTACCAATGCCTTGTGGATACACTAAGAAGAAGAAGAAGCAAAACTAAGAAATTCAAAGTTAACAAAAGTTTAAATAAGCATTTCAGGTACCTCTAATGTTAATGGGATGCTTGTTCCATAGCCTAGCTTTAGGACCAATATTAATGCAGTTATGATCTGTCACCAAATCTACGCTCGGTACGAGGTATAACAAGCCGGTATAACGGTCAGAAGAAGACCGTAGACTTCATCTTGTACCATTAGAATTACTGTCCAACACATTATACAAATTTAGACCATCAGTAAGGTATGAGGGAGCCTGTCCGTGAAGATATATAAAGAAGGATTTTGTATCTGATAAGTTCCTTAACAGGCAACCAGTGAAGATTGATCAAATGTTGTGACGAACTCTGGTCACAACCGCATGCGAATACCAAACGAGCAGCTTTATTTTGGAAGCGCTGGAGCATTTTGAGATCCTAGAGCTAACCGTATTGAAGGCAAATTTGTCAAAACACAGGACGTGGCAAAGACATGTTTTTGGACATCCACGTGTTAATGTCAGATTATTTTCATGATTATGCAGCTTGGAAGTTTTAGAAGAGCATGCTTACAATCACTTGAATCTTTGGATTAAACTCACAGAAAAGCTGAGCATCATCGGCGTACGAGTGAAGTTAACATTATTATTCATAATAATGTCACCGACTGGATGAGTATACATTATGAAACCTTGCGGACCTACAATGGAGCCCTGAGGAACAGAGTAGTTGAAAATATGCTGCTTAGACCGTTTAATGTTAACCATCACTCGGGTACTACGGTCAGTGACAGTGAAGTCTGATCGAAACCAGGCAAGAGTGCTTGTGATACCAAACTGATTTCAAGCCTTTTAATCAAAATATCATGGTCAATGGTATCGAAGGTAGTGCTCAAGTCAAACAATACAAGTCAGACAGCCTCCAAGGCTTGAAGGATGTAATTTCTAACCTGGAGAAGGGCTGTCTCAGTGGAATGGTGAGATTTGCACGCAGATTCCAATGGCTCACCAAGATCATGGTCGCCAACATGCTGGATTACACGACGTGATGTGGCCCTCCCAATCAACTTGGCAATGAATTGAATATTGGCAACTGGACTATATAGCTCCTAGTACATAATGATCAAAAAATATATTCCTACGTACAGGGATAATGATAGAATGTTTCAAAGTGTGGTGAAATGCATGTCAAAGAGAACTGTTTACTGTCCTGGTGATGATAGGTAATAGACATTTCAATTTTTGTTTAATGAGCCAGGAAGGAAATGTGTCCATAGTGCAGGTCTTGTTGGACATTTGGTCAATTATTTCAGCAACTTTCGAGACAGAGAGCGCTTAGCATATAGCTTTTGCAATCCATATCCGCCTAAAGAGATTCAGCACTGACAGTCATTTTATACCTAATATTTTCAACCTTATCAACAAAGAAAGTCAGGAAATTATTGGCAAGATTGTCAGAAAAAGAAATTGTCAGTAAAAAGTCAACGTTTAGCATCAACGAGGAGTTTACCGAGTTTGTCTTTCTGACCAATAAGCGAATTATAGTCTTCATCAGAACTTGATTTGTGCCATACGCTCAAGACACCTCCAAACCTGCCTTTCCTGGGTGGAACTTACCATCATGATCAAAAACGGCGAGTGCTGATGGTATGCTCCTTAGTAACAATAGGGCAAAATTTGGCCAGAACAGAAGATGTAATGGTCTCATAATGATCACAAAGTGTATCGGGATCATTACGATCGATAGGGACTGCACAATTGAGGAGAGTATTGAATTGATCAATGATCAATGTCACAACTTTCATAAGAGGTGGTTAAATACCGAACAGAGCACATGACAGTGTGATGATCCGAATTCCGAATACAGTACAGTTCTGAACAATATTAGCATCACGCCGAGTTATTACTAAATCAAGGGTGTGGTCATGCTTGTGTTTGGGTCCATGGATGTTTTGGCAAAGGCCATACGTAGACAAAGTGGATAAGGAACGTTTATCTCCATTAATAGAGATAATTTTTGGATGGACAAAAATTAGGATGTGGAGAAGAAACAAAAAGTTAGGAGAGAAGGAGGAGAGAAAGCGTATTAATGTATATGAACGAGGGAAGAAAAGTATTTGGATGAGAAAGGGAAATATGGTTACATATCGCTAAATGAATTGCCATTCGTTTTTATGTACAAAACTTTTTGAGTGATGGTCAAACATTTAGATTGAAGGTAAAATGTACTCCTTTGTATTTAGAGTGAAGGTAAAAATCACACTTTTACATTTAGAATGAAGACAGATAAATTTATTAAGTTGTCTTATTTTTGTTCCATCTCTGAAAATTACAATATTTCGTGCATAACACGGTCTTTATTGTCACTGTTATTATAATTCATATTATTTTTACTCACTTGAAATCGAAAGCTTCCACCCTATTTTAACCAGATGCGAATCAATAGCCAGGGATAAAAATCTTGAGTCGACAATATACTGTGCTCGCTTTGTATTGACAGAAATAACACCGGCTACGCTATAAAATGTACGAAATGAAAAGAACATGTACGCATAAAATAGTTACAGACATTTGACTCACTTAAAATCGAAAGCTCTCCATCCTTCTTTAATCAGACCTGAACCAATTGCAATGGATAGGAACCTTGGATCAACGGTATACAAAGATCGAATCGTGCCGACAGATACTGAGCCAGAAATGCTACGCCTATATATCGTAAGAAATGATAGAAATATGTGTAGGTGATGTCAGTGGATTAAAACTAGGAACAGCAACTTCAAGGGGGAGGGGGGACTAAAACATTTTAATCGTCCGCGGATGAAATGAACCTCTTCATTGTTGTTAGACGGCCGGCCATTACAGCAAAAAGTGCTCAGAAAAAGTTTTGACGGCGTAATTTGTTACAAACATCCAACCATGTGGATTTGCATCCTCACGGGACATACAATAGCGTATGGGGTGTTGGACATTCTACTTTTTTAATTTTAGTGTAAAAAATGGCCAAAAGGGTCAAAATTGTCCAAAAATAGGTAAATCAGTCGAAATACATTCCTTTCTTCAAATAATCTATCATAACATGTCCATTTACCTTCAAAGGAGTCATATTTAAGTGAATATAATGGAAGTCATTCCAATTTATAATTTTTGGGGTCAAAATGGTCAAAAAAGGTCAAAATAGTCCAAAAATAGGTAAATCAATCATATTGCCTTCTTTTCTCAAGCTGTTTCATCAGAACATGTGCGTGTACATCCCAAGAGAACACAAATGAGCAGATTGAGTGCTAGCCATTTCAATTTGCATATTCTGGGATCATATTGGCCAAAAAATATCAAAATTGTCCCCAAAATCCAAAATGCCTTCCTTCTCAACAATCATAATGGTAATATGTAAAGTTTTCTTCCCAAAGAACTATAATTAACTGAATAGAGTAGTAGTCATTTCAATTGACACGTTGTAGGGTCAAAATGGCCAAACAAGTTAAAAATTGTCAAAAATTAGGTCAAAATGGCCAAACAAGTTCAAATTTGTCCAAAAATAATAAATTAGTCTTTTCTCAAAATAGCTTAAAGGAACATAATTCATTTCCTTCCCAGGGACAGTGATTAAGTAAATAAAGTGCTAGCCTTTACAATGAACACAGTTTGGGGTTAAAATGTCCAAATGGTAAAAAAATGTCAAAATATGGTAAAACAGTCATAATTGCCTCTTTTCTAAAATACTCAATTGAATATAATTAGGTGGATACAGTGCTAGGTATTCCAATTTACTCATTTAGGAGTCACGTTGGGCTGAGGATTAAAATGAACTCAAGATTGGGAGATCTCAAGATTTATGGTCAATATGGTCAGACAAAATCAACTTAAACTATGGTTGATAAATGTAATGAATGCAGCAATAACTTTCCTTAAGGTTTATTGTTATCCATTAAATTTACATCCCTCAGTAAATTAGGGTATTGGTTATTCCAATTCTCAGATTTTATGGGAATTTACCACAAATGGGTAAATTAGCTCTATTGCCCTATTTGTCAAAATTATTAATCAGGCCATAGTTCACATCACCAGAGTACATTAAAGTTGAAAATGGGTTGGCCTTATGATTGCAACTTTTCTGGAGCGGAGGGAGCAAAGAAAAAGAAATCAAAGAAATCAAAAGTTGTTATAATTGTCATTATCAATGCCTTCCTTTACGGTAACTCATAGTGCTATGATACACGAATGAAAAAAATACTAAGAACGCATTCTATAAAGCACCCGATGTATATTATTTTGTTTTCAGTGGATAGTTATGGTCCTCTTCTTTCCATTTATATCAAAATAAGCATCAACATACCTAGTATGGCGTCAGAATGACGTCATCAAGTCCTCGAGTCTGCAAAATTGGTCCCCGAAATTGGTATTTTCCACAGAAAATCTATACGCGAAAATCCAATTTTGCGCTAAAAAAGTAAGGAATATCGGATTTTCACGGGGTTTTCAGCTCTAAATGATGAAAAATGACTAATTTTCTATAAACACAGAGTTTTAGAGTTAATATGTGCATAATATTTTTTTAAAAGCAACCACCCCCTTACCCTTCGACTTTGACGGCATACCCTAACCACTGTGAAGGTACTATCTTCACATTTTCTCGATAAAATGACCACAAAGGATGAGAGAATGATTACCTAAAAGCTTTTTATGAAAGCTTTTGGCATTGTAGCGCAGTTGAATATTTATTTTAATTTTGTTAGGTTTGATCAAATGTAGTTTAAAAACTCATTAAAAAAGTAATTTAGCTGATTATAAATGTCCATTTAAACTTAATATCCGAGATCTAGAAAAATTTTAATTTTATCCCGTGGGATGTTAACGCATTATTCTTTTGACCTACTAGTGCAAAAAGAAGACATAATGTAATACGTAAGAGTAAGACAAAGTGATACGTTTCGTTATCTCACCCATTTTAATTGATTTTGATCAGGTTTTGGATGAATATTGTCCCATTTATTCCATTTTGACTCAGAAATTTATAAAGTTAATAGCTAGCACTCTCTTCACCTGATCAAAGGGCAAAAGGCAAAATCTGTCAATTAAGCCAACTAGCTTTCTATTCGCTTATTATGACTCCTTTGGATGTAAGTGATTTGACAATTTTAAAACAATTTTGACCTTATTTTGGTCATTTTGATCTAAAAATATGAAAACTAGAATGACAAGCACTAAAGCTACTTATTGACGTTTCCTTGAGATATAACGGCAAATGTTTCTTTGAAAATGTTTGTGAAACGAAGGTATTGGGACTGAGGTATCCATTTTAGGCCAATTTTACCCCAAAATCTATAAATCGGAATGGCTTCCATTTTAAAAAAAAAAAAAAAAAAAAAAATACTAAGAACGCATTCTATAAAGCACCCGATGTATATTATTTTGTTTTCAGTGGATAGTTATGGTCCTCTTCTTTCCATTTATATCAAAATAAGCACCAACATACCTAGTATGGCGTCAGAATGACGTCATCAAGTCCTCGAGTCTGCAAAATTGGTCCCCGAAATTGGTATTTTCCACAGAAAATCTATACGCGAAAATCCAATTTTGCGCTAAAAAAGTAAGGAATATCGGATTTTCACGGGGTTTTCAGCTCTAAATGATGAAAAATGGCTAATTTTCTATAAACACAGAGTTTTAGAGTTAATCTGTGCATAATATTTTTTAAAAGGCAACCACCCCCTTACCCTTCGACTTTGACGTCATACCCTAACCACTGTGAAGGTACTATCGTCACATTTTCTCGATAAAATGACCAGAAAGGATGAGAGAATGATTACCTAAAAGCTTTTTATGAAAGCTTTTGGCATTGTAGCGCAGTTGAATATTTATTTTAATTTTGTTAGGTTTGATCAAATGTAGTTTAAAAACTCATTAAAAAAGTAATTTAGCTGATTATAAATGTCCATTTAAACTTAACATCCGAGATCTAGAAAAATCAACACCCTGGCCCTAACAACTATTTTTAAATATTCAATAGAAATCTATATAAATTCACAGCGTAATGATTAAAAATATGGACAAAGTTATCAATTTTAGTTGATTTTGATACATTTTGGGGAAATTTAAAATTTCTTGTCCCTTTTCGACTCTAAAATCTATGACTGGTTAGCAGTCTATATACCATGTTTACTTAATTTTATCCCGTGGGATGTTAACGCATTATTCTTTTGACCTACTGTGCAAAAAGAAGACATAATGTAATACGTAAGAGTAAGACAAAGTGATACGTTTCGTTTTCTCACCCATTTTAATTGATTTTGATCAGGTTTTGGATGAATATTGTCCCATTCCATTTTGACTCAGAAATTTATAAAGTTAATAGCTAGCACTCTCTTCACCTGATCAAAGGGCAAAAGGCAAAATCTGTCAATTAAGGCAACTAGCTTTCTATTCGCTTATTATGACTCCTTTGGATGTAAGTGTTTTGACCTTATTTTGGTCATTTTGATCTAAAAATATGAAAACTAGAATGACAAGCACTAAAGCTACTTATTGACGTTTCCTTGAGATATAACGGCAAATGTTTCTTTGAAAATGTTTGTGAAACGAAGGTATTGGGACTGAGGTATCCATTTTAGGCCAATTTTACCCCAAAATCTATAAATCGGAATGGCTTCCATTTTATCAACTTAAATATGACTGCTTTGACGATGAATGGACATGTTCTAATCAATTATTTTAAGAAATGAATGTATTTCGACTGATTTACCTATTTTTTGGACAATTATGACCCTTTTTTGGCCATTTTGACCCCAAAATTTTATAAATTGGAATGGCTTCCATTATATTCACTTAAATAGGACTCCTTTGAAGGTAAATGGACATGTTCTGATAGATTATTTTAAGAAAGGAATGCATTTCGACTGATTTACATATGTTTTGGAAAATTTTGAATTTTGGCCATTTTGACCCCCAAATTGTTTAAAAATTGAAATGGCTTCCATTTTATCAACTTGAATATGACTCATTTGAAGGTAAATGAACATGTTCTGATCGATTATATTAAGAAAGGAATGTATTTCGACTGATTTACCTATTTTTTGGACAATTTTGACCTTTTTTGGCCATTTTGACCCCAAAATTTTATAAATTGGAATGACTTCCATCATATTCACTTAAATATGACTCCTTTGAAGGTAAATGGACATGTTCTGATAGATTATTTGAAGAAAGGAATGCATTTCGCCTGATTTGCCTATTTTTTGGACAATTTTGACCTTTTTTGGCCATTTGTTACCCTAAAATAAAAAATTGTAGAAAGGCCAACACCCCATACGTTGATGTACATCCCATGGTGGTATGAATCCACTAGGTTGGACCTTTGTAACAAACAACGCCGTCAAAAGTCATATTTTGGTCCTTTGGCCGGCCGTCTATTGTTCATAATACAATTTCGATGCTTAGTTACCACTTGATTTTCACCCTCCTGCTCACTCGTCCGAGTCGTCCGTCTTATATAGAAACCTTAGGGGGCGCTGAGAATTTCTGTACGACAAAGACAATGGACCGACTTTCTCTGTTCAAAACTGGGCCGAATTTACACCAAATCCATATTTTAGTCAATCTGTGAAACCTTTTGAAGAAGCTGATTTCGAGTGATTTTGGTAGGAGGTATGCGTGTGAATAGTTACACAAAGAGGTATCGTGTGATAGTGGCAGGCGTCGGAAAATGTTTCGAATTGTCTGCTCATCACCTTTCAAGGGTTTAAAAGGGAATAGTAGGCCCCTATGTCTTGTAATTGAATATAGTTTTAAGGCAAAATATGTTCACGGTCACTATTTGGGGAGATTTTGGATTCATCAGTTTGTTTTGAAAATAGTACCAAATTGTACAAGAGCCGAAAATTTCTGGTTAGCACTGTCAATGACAATTTAAAGGTCGATTAAAGGTATCGTTGTATGCATAATGCTTAACGCAAATTCCTCTCAAAAGTACACTACTGTACACTTTTCGTTAAAATGAATTACTAATTAAGCTCCCGGTTCCATTGATCGAAATTTATCCCATCATATTCGCTTTATTATAATTATTTTTTAATCACACCTTAGTGATGTAAAATTCGGTCCATAATAGCGAGCTTCATAATGTAAATATATCTATGTGTGATGCTAATCTTCAGGAATATAGTCATAGTTTTGCGTTAATCGTATCCGAACGGCATTACGATATTTATTTAACTGGGATGTTTGAATATTTAAAGTGAACCAATAAAGTTTTAAAAGACTTTCCCGGAAATAGAGTTTGATACTGACCATGCATCCTCGTAACCAGAATCACAGTGTGAATGTACAAGATATATAATGCTAAGCGTGCCACAGATAGGCAGTGAGTTATTCAATCGTCCACTCCCGCGTCCACTGCACCTGGCGTGCTACATGACCTGAATTCACTAGCAGGTTTAGACAATGTTAGATGTCCATGCGCCAGGTGTGTGTTTGTACTTGGAATGTAGAATATTTTTATTCATGAATCTATAGAACAAAAGAAATTCACGTTTCACATAGAGTACACGCATCGCGCACGGGCATCGCGTATGGCATCTAAATCTGCCTATTTATGTCATGATTTGCATGATTTGGTCTAATACCTGATATTCCTGATTGGCAAGATGTTGCGAAATGCTGTTCTTTATACAAATATTTTGATTGATATAACAATACATTGTGGGGCTGGGATATTTAAACATTTATCGCACAGGTATTTAAAATACTTCAAACATTTTTGACATGCTTATTTTAATTTTTTCACCAATATTCTTTTTAAAAAGGAACGTATATTATTTCTAAACATCTCGACAACAATATCTGAGATTTTTTTGTTTATAATACGCGATAGTTAAGAGTTGGAATGATGATTATAAAAGCAACAGTCGTTTAGGTTTTAAATGAACAAAATGTGTTCCCCCCTCCGACTATGTACATCAGTTGTCCCAGGATTACCGTGAACTATTTTTGTATTGTCCACAAATAGGGCAAACTATCAGCTACTATCAATAATTTTAATCAAGATAATAAGCTGACAGACATGTTGGTGAACAAATTAGCGCAATTTTGTTTACCTCTGTTGTAAATTTCCTCATAGTGTTTTTGATTAACCCCCCCCCTTTCCAGTTGGAAACTTTTAATATTAATATATAATTATATGACCCGCCCTATCATATTGATATTAAATTAAACTCTATTCCAATTACATGTAGTGCTGGGTAAATATTTATATCTCTATAGCCTATCAATTTACCGTAATAAAAACCTTACCTATTCAACTCATGTGATAGCATTGTGTCACTCGTATCCTGTTGACATAGCGGGAAAAGCTCAGGTAAAATAGCCCAACTCTTACGATAGGTACAGCCACCAGTTTCTATGATCATTAGTCCTAAAACACATAGCGTAATATAAAACGCTATATTATGATGGGTAATCACTTTTGCCATTTTGCAGAAGTTACTCTACACTTGTAGCTACTTCTGGTGATGACATCGCACACTAGGCCTTACTCGTAATTTCGATATAAATTACAGGAAATAGTTACAGATATCGATTACAGAATATACGAACGAGGTCACGCAGTATGAAATAAACAATTGAAACCACCCAATTGCAAGTCAAAGCTGTGTACTTGTAAACACAAGCTATGAGTAAATAAAGCAAAAGCCTGGGGTATAGTCACATGCCCGAAAAAATGCGACTTGGGCATGCCCAACGAATCAAGGTATACACAGGCCATTGGGTATTTAATCGCTTAGGTATTGCTTTGTGTGCAATGGAACAAAGTGTAGACATCTGCATATGATAATCTTATCTGTAAAGAAATAATATTGTAATTTAACCCTACTTGCAATCAACTTTCCATTTTATTTGAAAATAAGATATGGGACAGTCTGTCATTTGTTGGCCTTTGCTACACTTGGAATTTTTCGTCTTAAAAATGTAGGTAATGGGCCCAGAATCCAAAATCAAATTGTTACCATTTTATCCCTTCCGTTTGCCGCATCTTAGATTTTAAAATGCATATTGAATGTTATTCTTCAGAGTAAGCCTCTCTCGTAGTTGTCAAGATGACACGTACGACATTGATTCCAGGACATTATTACAGCGAAATGAATTGACATTGCTGACAAATATAGCGAGATCTCGTTATCTTCTTAAACTTTGAAGTAATGCATCGGTACTACAATAATTTGGAACACGCCTGGTACAATAATCAGGGGTTCTTGAGTTTTGCTTGAGCTTGGCAAATTAGTTACAGATTGGCGGTATATCCTTCAATCTATCGGCCCTTCCAGACATTTTAGTCATCATTGTTGATTCAGGGCAGTCTAAACTCGTAGTGATATTTTTGCTTATCGATGTGAACACAAGTGATCAATTACTTACACACCAAAAAAAAAACCAAACAAACAAAACGAAGACGTCAAGGCAAAATCTTTGGAATCGGCACGTACAATACTTAGAGGGACTAGAATGCTAGTTGTGGCAAAATCTATGAAACGATGATCTATCTGGTTAGTAAATCAAAGTAAATATTCTTAGCAAATCTGTGAATTTTTTTTAAAAAAAAAAAAAAGAAGAGTGATTTCAACTGATTTGGTAGGTAAAATGGTGTCAACATTTACAAAAAAGGTGAATATCGTAGGGTGTGGGGAAATTGTTTTTTCGGGAGTCAAGGTAAATAACAGGGGCAAATTTGGAAATTGAGCCAATCATGTTGAAAAGTAACCAATTAATAGTTAATCATAAGGATTCCAAAAAGGTATTAGTTTGTACTATCTGGGGGCGAAAGTTTTGGAGTTATAGGCTAAAAAACAGCCAAAAATCAATAAAAACGGGCCTTTTCAGTTTGTAAGGGGCAAATTAAAATTACTCCGATTTGGATAAAAAAAAATGTGCCAATTATTGATGGGGCTCAAGGATTAAAATAAGGAATAGTTTTTGACTGTCTTAAATGGCTTAGTTCCCAATGTAGGGGGTACCAAGGCAAACATCATCTGCAAAATGGGCTTGACATTGTTGCCCCCTACTTGTATAAAGTACGCATTTACTTTTCACAAGTTGAAAATCACTAACACTAACTGCAGAAGGGGTTTGCACTTCCGTTAGTGCATAAGGGGGGGGGGGGAATCCTGGGACCCATTAATTATATAACCACTTCCCCAAAGGAATTTAGATGAAATCCACCACATGTTAGAAGGATTCAAAGACATCAACAATTATAGAACAAAACTGAAAACTTGTTCAGTAAGAAAAACTAGGGGCAAAAAAATTGATGGTAATTAAATTTTGCGTCAAAATGTTCGAAAAGACACTAATTCGTTTCGGCCAGTTCTACGTCACTGATTCACTCAGGACTTGTGTGATTGCCTTTAATTGGTGAAGGATGAACTATATTTAACATATTAAGTACAAATAGAAATGTCTCGTGCCATTTTATATTGTTTAGGTTTACTTGTATAAGTTACCATAGGTTCCTACAGTCAAAACCGCATACGATGTAGATAAAATATTATGGTACCGAGGGCCTACTATACTTTCCAAGAATTTTTTGATTAATTATTACTTTGTTTATGTCACTAGGTGATTGCATTATGAAAATCGATCACAGTAAATCTAGTAAGATTTTTAATTTTGTCATGGGCACTTCCGTAGTGCATAAGGGGGGGGGGGGGGGGGCTCCTAGGGACCCATGCTATAACGCAAAAACGACGCGATGGATTTTATTTTTTTTTTGCACCAATCAAGACACTAAAAGCCCTCCCCTAATTCTCCTTGCTCCCCCCACGTGTCACCCTGGTCGGAAGAAAAATGACGGTTTTTTGACCAAAAAATCAGCGATTTTGGGCCAAAATTGGTTTTAAAAATCCAAATATTTGCTATTTTGCCGCCCCCCCCCAGTTTTCACTTTTGCCCCCCCCCCCCAAAAAATCCCACTTTTCATGTCCCCCCCACCCCGAAAAAAGTCTGGTGCCACGACTGCTGTAACTGGTTCGAGAATAGAGTGGTATGGCTCTAGGTGGAAGGCAAAGTATCACTGAGCAGCTTTGAGCGGATGGAGGCAACAGACAATCTACTCGAAGCTTTAAAGGTATATTAAGTGATGAGCTACCAGTCCACAGGACGTTTACCCAGATAGAGGAGCACCAGAGTTATGTTTGTGAAAACATGTTGATGTCCTATAAGACGTGTATTCTCGGGTTGGCCGATTATCGTGATTTAAATCGCGATAAATCAAATGATTTTTTTTTAAAATCATGATTTAAATCACTTTTTGTAAAAACAAATAATGGACAAAAGTTAATTTTGTTAAAGAAATTTTAATACTCTTAAATCAACTTACTTTTATCAAAATAAAAGATTTAAACCACATTAAGCAATCAGATACCCTCTACATGGTTAGCAATGACCACAATGTCTGTTTTAAATATCATGATTGAAACCTTGATTTTGTGATCTAAATTAAAGTTTCTTGTTTTTCTTTTTGTAATCGACTTCAAGTTCTTGTAAGAACTAGTGACACATATTTACATTAATTACAGACCTATTTTGACCTAATAATGCCCCATACATTTCAGTAGGCGCGCTCACTAGGATGACCTTTTTTAAAAAAGTTAATCTTGAGAACAAAAATTCCTCAAAATAGAATACTTCACAAACTCATGTAAAAGCCAACAGCCATTTATGTAACATTTAATCATCCCCAATTAACTAGTCATTTCAGCACTGTTTTTGCACTCTCAACTCACTTATTGGCAAAGGAATGTGCCGGATGAGCCCCTAAGTAGGGACTACTTGCTCCAGTTAAATAGTGTGGAGTGCTAATGCGGTCAAATTCAGTATTGAACAGAGTGCAACCAAAATGTTTAAAAATAATGATATAACATGTTTGTAAGCCTATAGGTACAGTACATTTCAGTCACTTTCTACTTTTTGGCAAGCTTTCCTCTCTTATAAGAGTCTGATATTTTTCTGAGACAAAATACATATTTTGAATTGGGCATAATTCCAAAATTCTGTCCACAACCATCTTCAGCTAGTTTCATTTTAATTTATTAGGACTAGTATCATTAGGGAAGTATATATAATGATTCGGGTTATATTTCCATGTTTGAAAGAATTCTGGATCATTCCATATTTGAAACTTAAAAAAAAATCAAAGTTTTTTAAAATCAAAAAACAAAAAAACACGCGTTTTTAACCTAATTTTAAAAAAAATCTGATTTAAATAAAAAAAAATCCTATGTTTTTGATTTTTTTAAAAAAATCAAAAAAAAATCGCCAACCTGTGTAGTCTACAATTTGATGCAACTACAAAAAATGGTTTTGGAATACACAGAACTCTGTCAAATTGTATGCATGCTGACAGTAAATTGAGCTGCAAACACCATCCTCAAGTTGTATGGATGATGAAGAGGGTGAAGAATGGACAATATTAATATGAATACAGGAAGTTTGTAATAGTTCATATGATTTTTAAATCTCTTTGTAACTTGAATTTTCAAAGACGCCGTGACAATTTTGAAAGTTATATTGTTAAGTAGCAGTAGTATGAACATAAGTTTAGTTATTACTACACCCTACTTAATCTACAGCCTCCATACATGTCAGACTTTTTCACATCTATATGACCATAAACATATTAGTATTGTCACAATTGTTAGATTTCCTATGTGATTGTTGATGTCAAAGCGTGGTCCCCAGCTAATGATTTGAAACTTAACTAAGACAAAACTGAAGTTCTTCACATTACATCTAAGTTTAGAAAATATATCTCCATTTGTATGTTGCCATTGCCATCGTGCTCCGTCAACCCCGGTTAAATCTGCCCGTACTCTCGGTGTTGTTGTAGCTAATGCATGGATGTCTACATATTATAATGTCGGTCAGCTTCTTTGCTCTCTACAAAACAGGCCGCATCCAAAATTTTCTGATGACAAGGGACTGAAACTTAAGTTCATGCATCATCACTTGTCACTTGTGACAAGATGTGCAGCAGACTTTTTATAAGGACTTCCGGACTCTCAAATTTCTAAAGCTATACCAAGTATCAAAATTCTGGATGCAAGGACTGGTCACCTTACACCCCCTAGCTTTCACGGGTGCCTGGTAATTTTAGCACCAGGTACAAAATACTTCTCTTGACTTATAGATGTCTTCATGGACTTGCTCCAGATATCTCAGGATGACTTGATTCCGGAATACAAGCCTGTTCACAACCTTCACTCAGCTTCCAAAACAAAAATCTTGTGCACATCGTTAGTAACAACTATTATGGTCATCGTAGTTTTCGCCAGTGGAGTAACAGGCGGGGGGGCAGGTTGCCCCCCTCACGACTTTGGCCAGGAAAAAAAATCTGCTAATCAGCGTTTTTAGCCTCTGACCGGGAAAAATTGGCCTTTTGACCCCCTGAGAGGGAAAATTCCAAGATGGGAAAATTTGCCCCTCAGTAGCGGGCAGGCACGATACGCCACGTGGTTTTCCCCATGCATCTTGTGAACTTTGGAACAAATTGTCCGTTCCCCAACACGCACTTAAGACACTGGTTTTAGCCTACACACAAAACATGCAAACGGGGAAAAAGGTCCG
>JAMKCH010005424.1:0-73211 GCA_023653785.1 Ophioderma brevispina
CCCTATCAACCCAATAAAATTAAGTGTAATTTGGTTGCATTTAATTTTATTGAATAATTTCAATAAGTAATCTTTTAAGTTACCATAAATCGTGTATTTTAAGTGAGATGGCTGGAAATGTTTCAATTACTACAACTCATGATTTTTCTACTCAAAAATCACACTGTTTTATTGCGCTTATTTAGTAAGTACACAAAGAAATTATCAAGTTAGTCCAATTATTAATGGATTAAGTTGCTGGAACTCAAATTAATATTGAAGATATGTGGGGAAATAGGGAAACCGAAGAGGGGAAAAGAAAAACGGAAAGGTTTCGACGTATTATGTTTTACATTGCATTATTCGTCTTAAAGGCACTATTAGTAATTTGCTTAATCAGAAAATCGAACAAAATATCGAAATTCGGATTTTTGTATATATGTATTAACAGGTATAGGTATCCTAACATACCCTACAAGTGATAAGACTAAAAGGACTATATTAAGGACAAATTCGAATGGAGATTCATAACTTTGAACACTGCTGTGTTCTTCCTTTTCTGTTAGTCGGAAAAATAACTTATGAGAATTCTACAGACTTATCCTTCACTTTTAAGCATAATAATTTCAAATATTTTGACTCTTTCGGGTGGACCACTGATATAGTCTTTAATACGCTAACTGTTAAAGAGACACTGGCACATTTGAAAAATAGTGCGCCCTCAAGATTTTTCACAATCGATATTTTTGCATGGTTGAAAGGCTTTTATATACAAAAGCCCTCACCCGAAATGATTAAGACCAAATCAGCTTCCTTATTGGTAAACAGAACGATTTTATAATTTAACGTCGCCGGCGACGTTAAATTCAGCAGACGACGAAAATGGCGTTTAACACAAGAACACACACGCCGTATGCATGTTTCCCACGCTATGCATACTGTTTGATCGGTCTATAACCTTTGTGGTTTTAATATCAGTGAGTACGAGTCAAAAATATTCATGTAATATAAACATTTGTTGATTAAAGTTATGGAAAACTTAAAAGTTGGCCTACAAATTACCTGGATGTCTTCATCCTCATATTAATGTCCCTATCTGTTTTTGGGTATGTTATTTTTATGTGTAAAATATATCTCTGTTCTTCCAATGGCCTAGACTATCATTTGAGAGCAAACTGAAGAAATTCATATTTTGTGAAAATGTGCCAGTGCCGCTTTGATTAATAGTGTTAAACCGGAACCCTCTGCTTATATCATGTATAAGAAACCAATTACCTCACCACAATACGCTACCTTACATCAAGGAATATATAAGAACATTGAATTTATATACATTATATGTCTTTCAAATTAATATATTGTGAATTAAAATGAACAGATATCATACAAAACATGAAAGGTTTTTGAACTATAGTCTGGTTTTACAAATTGCGTTGTTGTTATAATTTGAATTATTAACTTAGCTGATTTGAGTGTGGTTTTTACAACTTAAGTTACAGCAACAAGTGTAAAATGCTTAAGTGTCACTATTCTTGGCACAATTTATCGTAACTTAATACATGTATGTTTGCATTGTTAATATTTCTCTGAAATAAGTTAAGGGTATCTGTGGCAATTTAAAGCCTTTATTATGGAAATATTTTGAATACTGTAAAATCATTGAATTTATTATTTACGACTAATCATTTTCAGTCACAATTACTCATTTTTAGTGTAGTAATAGATCATTCAAACCGTCAAATTACATTCGTTTCCTGCTGCCTTCATCTCCGAAATGTAATTAGGATGCAATCTTAAACTATATTGCATTTCAATAGATTTTCGTATCATACCACAATTATAGTTCTAGGAATTGTTCTCATGAAAAGTATATTTGTATCATTACAAATAAACGAACCTTTAAATATTACGTCCCAAAATACAACAAACTAAAAAAATAAAACTCAGCCGATGCGAACCCACCCCAGGATTTAAAAGTTGCAGTAAAACCTATTGACGATCATACTGTTTCAAATGGAAGTCAGTGCAATCCGCTTCTTCTCTGCATGGCTTTCTATAGGGTTTACTACAACTTAGGTATAGTGGGGTTATAAATCAGAATCCCATTCTAGAAATTTGGGGAAGAAGGTTTGAAGATGTTTTTCCGAATCGGAATTTTTTGGGTTCAACCTCTGGGAAATGTGGGGAACTTTGTCAAATAAGGGGGTAAAATTAGTACAGAAATTTGAAATCAGGTCAAATTGTGTTTAAATGTACACCAGGGGGTGTTTTGAATCAATCCCATGATGCATTGCAATGTGCCTGTACTGTACTGTACTAAATACATGTCAGTATTTAGGGATAAAAAGCATTCCAAAAGATTAAGAACCACAAGACATTTCATATCATGCAAAAAATCCCTAAGTACTAAGACTTTGTGGGTAATGGGTAAAATTGAACCTTTAGTTCCGACCTTTAGTGACACATGGCTACAGCCCTGTAAGGTTCAAGGGGTTTTGATTTTACTACTAGTTATATGACTAATCTATCAATGAACCAAAGCATAACTGGGTATTCTTGCTCTTATTTTTATGGTCGACTTTATTTGAAGTCTATTTCATGATCATTGAACCTAAGCAGAGTCGATTTTGTTGTCTGAACCCATTGATCATTATATTCTGATTCATCGTCTAAACTGCAATGCAACACTAAAAATATGCAGTATTTCATTCGTCTCAACTAGAAGTGGTCGAACAATAAATATATTTCCATTACAATATTTTGTTTGTAATTTTCCTTATATTTAGCAGTTCTTTCAAGATATTTATGGTCTTGGAACGCCGTCAATCAGAACTGCGCGGCTCGTTGTAACACTTTTCCCACAGGGCTCGGCCCTGCCTGATCATTTATTGCATATCCGCCATTTGGATTTTCGACAATTACTCATATATTTTGTCGATTTCGAAACCAAAGACGTTTTTTTGTATTCAATTCAATTTTTGGGTCTTAAATAATCCTTGTCCAATATCTTTCATATTAAAAATGTCAATGGATGTTCTTCACTTAAAGGGGGATGGCCGATTAAGGTATGAAGTTTTAATCTTGATAGATTGACTTTCTCCAAATCCCCATCTGTAAGTTTCGCGCCGATATTTCAACCGTTTTGATGCGAGAGATAAAACGTGATTTGTAAGCCCCATAGCGTACTGTGTAAAATTAATATTGGTCGACCAAATTAGGAATTTTTATCATAACTACCAAATCAAATAGTCCGTTGGTTCGAAGGTTTCACACTAGGGTACTGAGAAAAATTAGTAGTTTCTTCATGATACCAAAATGGTGTCCACTTCCGGTTTTCACAATCTGGGGCTTTGGGGACGAGGTATTAGCGATAGGGCATGGACCTTTAAAATTTCAAATTCTTATGATGGGACTATTTTTGTGAGCAACCTGAAAAACTAGCTTTCATGGCGCCATCTGGACTTTCGCCATATTTTAATTAATTTGCAAGTTTTGTTGGCTTTTGAAACACTATGGACAAAATTTGTCTTCAAATTTTGTCAGTCCACAAGTTAGTTCTATGCCAATTTATCTTTAACATGATACAAGTTAAATGCTTGTCTTCGACTTGTGTATTAATTTTTGACTAAACGAAACATTTTGAAGGAATATCTCTGTCAGCTATATGCTTTAAAAAAAATGTGAAACTCCGCTTAAAAAACGGGGTGTTTAAAATGTTCCCGCGCTAGCAAAATGAAATGTTAATGAAGAGGAAATATGAGTCAGAAAGGCCTCGTTTTGGAGTGCCTGATGAAATCGCCTGTGTAGATCTTAAAAGTGGTTGACCGATAATGAGTCTTAACTTTCATAATATTCCAGCCTTTCTCCGTCACATGGAAGCATATCACCACAAAAAAAAGCTGTAAGAATATTTGCAATAAGATAATTGTAGTCGGCCCACTTTTGGAGAGGGTATTGTCGTAATATCAAAGGAAAAATTTCCTGGGCCTAAATACATTCCGCGTATTGAACAAAATATTAACTTTCTTCTGATATCAAATCTCAAAGGTTTAATTCTTTCTTATTCCATTTCTTTATTCCATTTCTTTTATTTCATGTTTTATTTCATTTTTTATTGCATTTCTTGATTTCATTTCTTTTATTCATTCTTTTTATTTCGTTCTTCTATTCATTTCTTTATTTGTTTCTTTATTACTTGCTTTAGATTTATTTATTATAACTTCGCTTTTTTATTGTTTGTGTTTTTCTGGCGTTTGTGTGTCTGGCTTTTGTTTGTGTGTTTTTGCATGTTAGTCTTTCTGGACTTAAATATGCTGCATATGTATTATTCCTTTACTTTTTTAATCGAGTATAATTTTTGTTATCTAATTAATGCGAACATGTATATTGATTTTATACCCTCAATCCAAAAATAAATAGCTCTAATGCAGATTGATCCTGTCTTTAATATCATGATATTTTAAAATAAAGTCATCATCTGTTTGCTTTTCTTCAGGATATTCTATATATGATACTGTAGATATGATATACATTATAAATTTAAATGTATCATATGTTTCCTTTTCCCAGGATTATTCTATATATGATACTGTAGATATGATATAAATTTATAAAATTAAGTATCATCTGTTTTCCTTCCCAGGATATTCTATATATGATACTGTAGATATGATATACATTTATAAATAATGGTTATCATCTTGTTTCCTTTTCCCAGGATATTCTATATATGATACTGTAGATATGATATACATTTATAATAAAGGTTATCATCGGTTTTCCTTTCCCAGGATATTCTTATATGATAAGTAGAATGAATAATTTATAAATAAATGTTATCATCTGTTTTCATTTCCCAGGGATATTATAATATGATATGATAGATACTGATACACAATTATTGTAATTAAATGTTATAATCTGGTTTCCTTTTCCCAGGATATTGACTATATATGATACTTAGATATGAATATACATTTTTCGACACAAGTTCATCTCAGGTGTGGAAACTTTTGCTCCTCTGCATAGTTAGTAAATTATTTAATTTTTTAAATATCTATTATAGGATTGGAAAATGATACCCACGGGGAAAATATCTAATATGTGAAAAACTTCGCTGATAAGAAACCACATTGCGAGTGGATAACGTCAAAAACTACCAATAGCTCAACAAAGCAAAGACATTGCACCTCCCAAGGAAAATGAGGGGGGAAAATACTTGTGATTTACACACAACACACCACACACACACCAATATTTATATAGCTTGCACCACCAAAAGTTGATTACTGCAGTGTTATTGTATAAATGTATGCCCTAAGCAATCTTTGAAAAGCTAACTTTTACGTGCGGGCAGCCCGAAGGTTATTCACCATAAGCGCCGGACACCGTTGATCTCAATGAATGGTCTTTCCACACATTGTCCAAAAATGATTAGCTGTCTGGTCTGGTCGGGCCTTTCAGAGATAACCAAAGGCGTCCAACATATAGTAATAGCCTGTAATTGCAGAATCAGCATTATGTCGTCGTGGGAGAAATACCAATTAAATCCATAACATAAAATAAAAGCTGCCACAAAACAGATAATTGTAGAATATTCAGCAAATATATGGATTAAAAGTATATGCGAAATATATCCTGTTATATATTGCTGACTTATTATATGTTATTTCTTAACGACTCGGATGATGTCAGCTAAAATCTTGAATAATAATAATGATGCATTGATGCATCTACAGAGAAACCACTACGCCTTACAACAAATTCCTAAAGGAAATTATGGCATTAAGTAAATGAATCTGTCCGCAAATATGTGCTTGGTACGAGAGAATAATAAGCCGGTTGTAATACTGCAACCAATGATCAGCGACTACTATTCGGCAGCCCAGACGGTTTTGTATCAAACGAACGAGATACCAATATATGAATACTGGAAAATTTAGAGAAAAATATAACTTTTGCAAACTGAATGTCTGCCGGAGACCCACTTGATGGTGTGGCCACAGGAGAGGGGTAAAGTTACTATGGGTTGTCAAATGCTTGAACTGGTCTGGAATCTAATGCCATATAGCGCAATTGTTCAAGCGTAAAAAAAAAGGGCATTTGGGTCACGTGCGTGTGATGCCTCCTTTCCAAGATAATTTGGGGAAATTAGGCTACAGGTCATTTGTTTATTCAAGAAAGGAAAGTTTGCAATATCAACAGATTTCTTTGTAAACAATATCCAAAAGTTTTATTTAATGACATGATCCAAATATGCTTTCAATTTTGCATAGAAGATGCCGAAAGTGCCAAAAGGCATTTCCTAGTTTTGAATAATACATTTTTAAACATTTTTTAAATATTTACAAATGAAAACAGGTTATTGCAAAGAGGGACCTTCATGAATAAACAAATGACTTTAGCTTTGTCCCCAAAGATCTTGGGAAAGGAAGTACCAACGAATGTGACCCAATGACTTTTTACTCCTGCGTTACCTAAGGAATAGTTTGAGCATATTCATTAGCCATTTAGGGCAGTTCAAACATTTGCCTCCATAGTAAACTTCACCACTCCTCCTGGGGCCACACGCAGCCAGCGGGTAGCCAGGCAGAGAGACATTCATATGGCAAAAGACTCATATTTTTCTGAATTTTCCCGTGTTAAGATATTGGATATCGTTCGTTTGCTCCAAAAATTCTGGGCTGCTGCTCTATACCATTTGTAGTAGGTTCTCTTGACGGGACCAGCTAACCACGTGTGCCCTGATCTCGACCTGTGTACATTTTGGGTCCTATCGATTTTAAGGAGCACTTTCGAGTTTCTATATTTATATTATACTATTTTCTACTATAATGTTCCGTCCGTCGGACACTCGCTCTCTATAATCCGTTGTCCGTGGGACATTGGTCTTTATAACCTACTGTCTGTAGGATACTAGAACCTGATGTCATATGGCCACTCATTCTCTGATATTAGCTGTCCTATACGGACTACTGCTGAAAATATCGATGAAGTTATACTGTATCTGAAACAAATTAATGTGTATGACAAAGGCACTCTATTTTGGGGTACACTCAGATTCATTACAGTCCTGTGCCCTTATATATATGTGACCCACTTTTACAAAACCAGGAACAAGTTGCAGTGACACACACCCCTTTTTGCAATAAAGGTTGTTCTGAATCCCAGTTAATCACATAAGAAATCAATCGGTAGATACATTTGTTATACCTCGCTTTTCAAATTCACCCAACCAAAATGGGCAGACAACTGTCTACATAAAGCACGGGTCACTCTTAGCATTTCAGTGCTTTTGTCTACTTCAGGTACAAGTGTTTAAAAGCCAAGAATATCTTGAGTGTCATGTAGTCCAGAGGATAAGCAAAAAATCGTGCACTTTGTAATAGAAATATAACACTTGGCACACACTTAATATGGACTATAACTAAGTATTTCAAAACGGGACCCCAGCTAGATTTGACCTGTGCCGGCCATTATGGCCATTTTTTCAAAATGGCCGCCATTTGCAGTTTCGATGTCTCATATCTCGGTCAATAATACTGACACGAGCTTGATCTTTGTGTCAATGCCTGTTTTCAGAGGTAAGGGGAAATATGAATGCTACTTTTTAAAGATCTCGTGTCAGTCATTTTGTTTCCCAACATGCCGCCAATGTACACTTCAACTGACACTTTTTGTTATAGCTTTGCTGATCGAGGGACTGCTGGAAATGAGCCATCATCCACTGTAGTCTTCAATTGTATTATTGCACAGAGTTATATTGTAATACTTCCTTATAGAAACATTTAAATGAGGAAAAAGAGTATGTTATGATTTTTTATGTAAAGGCTAATTAATCAAGGCATTAACAAAAAGTTAAGTAATTAGTGACGCTGACGGATTGGCGCCAAGATAGCGATTAACCTCCCTTTTGAAACTCTTGGCGTTCCATAAGCCTACAGAGAATGGGAGAAATGATCTTCTGTTGGAGACCAAGTTGGGCCTTGGGATTTTCACAGCAAGGTTGTGAGACCTGACTGAGCGCCTAAGGCGAGGGTCAACTGAGAGCAGCTCAGGTAGCAGCTGGCTGAGGAGATCTGGTGCTTGTCCATAAAACATACTGTGGAAAATAGTGGCAATTCCAACTGCCCTGTGATGACCAAATGGTTGGATGTGGTAAGAGGTGAGCTCACTCTCAGGAATACCGATGATGGAAATGGCACGTCTCTGGATTGCATCAAGTTTGGATAGAGTAGTGGGTGTTGCTCCGCATATGCTGAGTCTGCATATTCCATGATGGATCGAACCATGGATGTATACGCCTTTTGAGTTTTCACTCAATATAGGGTGCAGCGCGAGCGGAACAATCCTAGTCGCTGACTGGTAGTTTTAACAATTTTGGTTATCACCTTGTTTACATTACTATAAGATCGAACTACTGTTGGTATAGCATACGTTTCCCATCTTTTACTTTTACATACTCCCATTTTCAGCTTGCTGAAGTTCAATATTAACATTTTATACATAGCTTTAATTGTAAAATGCAGATGTTATTCCCTCTGAAAAGGCAGAGAGTGAACAATTCCACTAAACACAAGATGCACTAGCCTGGCATCTGTTTTGAGATTGAGAATACTTCGTCATCATTGTAGATGTCTCACGGGATGCAGAGAACTGTAAGAAGATAAGTACAACGCTGCAAGTGTGATGAATCTGAATGAAACTTACTTGTCTATTACCACAACTTGCGTGCTAAATGCATGAATATTAACTGAGGTATAAATTAAGGTATGAGACACAAAACTAGCAGTGTATTTTGCAATCGCGATATATGGTAAGAAATTTCATTATTTATTGATATGTTTAATTAAGGGGGGGATGTCTACAAACAATCTTGTAATTAAAAATCAATTAAAATAGTCACCTTCAGGAGGTGCCATTCTCAATGTTTGTACCACCGCGCGTTTGAGATAAAGTGAATCAACATTATATCATAAACCATTCTTGCTCTGTGTTTTTTCGTGATTCACTTTCCAATCATTGTAAAACACCCAGCTCGCATATTGTTATTTGATCGACTTTAGGTATGTGTTTGCAATATAGAATCTACAATTGACGTCCTGTAGTTCACTTTATCTTAAAGCGACTTACCAGAGTATTTTTTTTCATTTAATTTAACTTACAATCTTGTTAAATATATGCGATTATCTAACAACGCCTTAACATCTCAAATTAATAGACTGCTATTCCCTTTTGCCCAATATTCCCCAATTGTTCCCAATTTTAAACTCAATGGCTGGCCATATTGGAAAAAACATCAGACTGACAGCAAGATTTCAAAATGTATGTCACATTCGGATTTCTTGCTCCTAAAAACATTAGTATAGACACAAAAATAGCAGTGGATTTTGCATCGCTATCTTTATGTTTAAACAATTTCATATTTAGTGATTATTTTTAGTATGTCTACAGACAAGTCTTGTAAGTAACTCAATTAAAACAGAGCACCTTCAGGAGTCCAGTCTCAAATTTGTTTGTACCGCGGTGAGATAAACGTGAATCAACATTATATCATGAACCCTTCTTGCTCTGTATTTTTTTTCGGATTCACTTTCCAATCAATTGTATAATACACCCAGCTCGCTATTACATGTATTTGATCGACTTTAGGTAGTGTTGGGCAATATAAGAATCTAATTGACGTCACTGTAGTTCACATTTTATTTGAAATGCGACTATTATTCCAGGAGTATTTTTTTTCATTTAATTTAACAATTACAATCTTGTTAAATATAGTGGCGATTATCTAACAAACGCCTTAATAACACAAAGGTTAATAGACGGGCTATTCCCTTTTCCCAATTTCCCACTTTGTCCCATTTTAACCAAAATGGCTGCCATATTGGAAAAAAAATAGACTGACACAGAGATTTTCAAAATGTATGTCACATTCGGATATCTTGATCCTAAAAACATTAGTATATAGACACATAAATTAGTCAATATCATTTTGAGCTAGAGTGATAAAGAAAAACGTTAATTTTAGTGTAATTTGGCGGCCATATTGCAAACATAAATAACTGACGATTATCTTGAAAAAATTGTTATACTTTAAATACTTGCATTCAAAACATGGGGATAGACACAAAATCAATGCTATTCACCGAAATATGAGCCATTGAAATGTGAATGGCAGGCCATTTTGAAAAATGGTCACCACGGCCGCCACAGGTCAACTCCAGGTGGGATCCCTTTTTTAATAATTGGCTGTGGTGCCATATTAAGCGTGACCGAAGGCTTACACTTTCTATCACAAGTCACGATTGCTCCAGAGGGTCTTAACCCTCTTGACTAATGTGGGAATAAACAGCATTTTTGGGGGGTCAGACTTAAAGGATCTCACTTGGCTAGTAGGATTAGTGTATTCACGCATTAAATTACGTTGTATTTGTTAAAGTATGATGAACTGGGGATTAGACATATCTGCTGGCTCTTATCAAATGAGGAATAGGTCACTGTGACTTGTTCCTGGTTTTTTAGAAGTGGTGGTCATATATAGAAGACCTATTTCATATTACGTCAGCAACCAGACAATTTGGTGGACAAGATGCATATTTGCATACATTCAAGGACTACAATACATTACTGGCTGTTTTAGCGATTGGCACAGGGTGATCATTGACAGTTGGACTGTGAATCTGTCCACCAACAGGCTGGCTATTGAATACGGGTCTTATAATATGGAAACACTCAGACTAAGGCTTTTAGTGAATTTAAAAATGCAACCGATTTCGAAGGCAAAGTAGTATAGTAGAATAGTTGTAGATATTTTGTTATTTATAATTTATAGGTAATCAATGGCCGGGATGGTCATAGCTATCCATTGGTACCAGGCGACTATGATAGCTGATCAATCCGTTTCCGAGATACGCGTGGGGCGGAATCCCCCGCGGTGCCCCCTCCCCGGCCGGCGTGTGAGATGGTCAAAAAAGCCACGGCTCTTTTAGGAAAGGCAGACCCGGATTTTTATATTATTCTGTATTCCAGGACGTTGCGTATGATCCGACTTGCGATCAAAAAAGTCTTTCCGTGTGAAATATTCCTGATTTATAAGCGTAAGATTGTGCACCATTACTTTAAGCGTTTGACCTCAAGTACAAATTATTAATCTTTGTTTATTCTGTACTGGTGTAAACCACAATCACTGTTGAGTTTAGATTTAGAGACTTCATCGCTGTAGTCTAATTTGCGGAGACGGTATGACAAATTTCCTCAAATACTACTTCCATTTTTTTCATTAATTTGGTGTTTTTTTTTCCTACATTAAGTAGTTATATGGAAATGTGCATACTTATCTGATTTTTAAAGCTTCAAAAAATATGCATTTTCACATTGTATTATTTCTCTTTCAATTAGCGCTGCTTCTCCCTTAGTTGTCCATTATTAAATACATTGCATTTTAACTTCCTTCCAAAAAGGATGGCTATTAAAATAATCTTTCTTTGAAAGTGACGTTCATTGACATTTTAGAAACAGAAGTTTCAAAACATTGCTTGCGAAGCTCAATTTTGAGGTTTTTATAAAATTTCCAAATGCAAAGGTGGCATCATACACAAGATGAAACGATCTGCAGCTGGATGACATATTAGTTTTCATCAATATTCCATGCTTTTGCTAATTTTTCCATATTTCAAACATGTGGCGTGCACACACTCGCAATTGAGTAAAACCCGATTTATGGTAACTGTTTTTTATTTAATTCAACATCTGCAAATTATTCTTAAACCCTTGTGTGCCATCAAATATGCACATTTGAATTTAGGTCAAAAACTCGGCAGGGTTTTTTCACACTTTTGGCCCCGACTTTTGCACGAATTCCCTACAATATGCACTTTAAAAATATTTGTATGGTCGGCATTTATGTTTTTCTAGTTTTTGAAGTCAACATTTAAAATCGTCAGGCTGCCTCAGAAGTTTGGCTAAGTTTTAATTTTTTTTTCAAGTTGCTTATTGACATCATAAGGAATAGATTTCACTTGAATTTGAATGCTCAATGTGTTTTTTTTATAAAATGGGAGCATTCTCCATAATAGCTTTGCACATTTGAAATACATATTTAACCTTGGCAAGATAAACAGTCTCATAAAGCTTTCCCCACCATTTCAAACAAACAAAAATAGTGAAAGCGGCCCTTAACGCATGCATGATCTGGGCTTAATGATGCCCTTTCACTTATGGTCCGTAGTATCGTTGTTCCTGATGTTAATTTGTACCAATGTGATTTTGGCCAGTTTGTTCATTTTTCTTTTCATGCACTTTACTTACATATGGAACAACCTTTGTGTTATTCTCAATCTCAATGTCGCTTTTCATGGGAATGGGCAACTTGTTCAAATACCTGTCAAAATGTACAAAAACACAGATACTTAACAGTGGGCTCACACATCATACCTGGAACATATATACATTTAAACATCACATTTCTAACGCGAGAATCACAAGTGATGCTTAATCGCTACAATAAGTTTAGAGATCCGAGTGAAAACGTGGCGATTTTCATGGAGTCTAAAACAATAAACGAAATCCATATTTATACATGCCTGTTTAGATGTATTGTTTGCACTTCATGTTAAACTTTCCGTTTTTTGAAGAAAATTTAAATTTTAAGCATTTTAACAAACCGTTTTTCGGTTTTAATAGGCCTTTATTATTTTTTTCAAATACTAATTGCGACCACTTAATCACCAAAATAGCATACTTAACGACATTCCTTCCGCGTCCCTAAAAGTGTAACTTAATAAAAACCAAAGAAATACCGCCATGTTGACAAGCTCTAAACCGGTACTGATCGCCCGCAAATTGGCGCATGCGCTGCAATGAACGAGTAAATTTCTCAGAATCTTTTGCTGAGTATGGTGAATGAAGTCATGCATGCCCGTACGCGGGCCCCCAAAATTCCCCACAAAGGTTTTCCTAGCCAATTTCCGCGGGGCAAAATTGAATGACAAGTTAAAAAGGTATTCGCAAGTCTGAACTGCTGGCGATCAATTTTGGCTAAATGTGCAGGCCGGTTTAATAACTGGTGCCATTAATTTCCCCAAGATCTGAATTGCGGCTCTGTTTCAGTATTGAATTACATCACATCCTGTTTGGCAAAAGTAGGAATGTGCAATACTGTGGGCAAAGCTAAAAGTCAATCCGTTTAACCCAATCAAATATGCTCAATGATTAGTTTAAATGCAGTTTAATTTTTGAATGTTTCAACTAATCCCCAGACAAATATGTGCAGGACCTGAACTTAGATCGTTTCTTAAATGGATTAACTATTCTCATAGAGAAAGAAGTGAATGACTCAAACTGTTAGAAAAGGTAATCATTTAAGGAAAAGACAAAACCTAAACTTACATCCAATTAAATATTCCCTTGTCTCCCGTTCCTCGTTGATAAAAAAAATGAACAAAACACAAGAAAGAGCAAAACCTAAACAAGAAAACAAAATCAAAATCATAGGCCACCCCATTTTCGCCAGTTCATGATACCATTTTAAAATTTAAAAATGGAAAACAGGATACACCATTGTTCTATTATGTCAAATGAAATTAAATGGGAAATTGTTCATTTGTTTTGCCAGCAATGAAACAGAAAATCCAATCCAAGCCTATCGTATAAGGCCATCCTAACTTCACGAAATTGATACACATTACTCCTAAATCAAAGCACCGTTGTTTAACCGAAAGATTATAAATGAATTTGAATTAACAAAAACGAAAATGAAGTCTTGTAGTGCGAAAAAGAAATCAGTGTTGGTGCCGCGTGTCTGAAATCGCGCGAAATTGCGAAATAAAGGTTCCAAATTGTCAAGTTAAACTTGGTTAAGTTTAGACATGGACAAAGGAGAGAAGGACCTACAACAAACTAGTTTCAAAGTCAGGAACACGGCTTAAGGTAATGCGATAATCATCTTCGTAGTAGGAGAGGTGCCTTACCATCACTTAGCACGAGAGGTTCTTACACGAAATCATGGTCAAGGACCCTAAACAGTCACTGCGTGGTACAACGTCTATATTGCGACTGAATGAGCGAGAATGCCTACTTGCAATATTGATTATGGTCCGGATGTTAGTGTTACGGTGCACTGTAATGCCCATTGAATTCACCATAGTACATGTGGAACTGTATTTTTGTGAAAATTTCATATACAATCTTGCAACCAAAGTTTTTCTAAATCAAAATTGTATGAGGATTCCAAAAATCCTGGGTGTCATTTTTTAAAATGTGTTTTGGGATGTATTCTAGGGGGCAAGGTATATACAGGGGTCAAAATATAAAGGGGCAAAACGTGTTTTAAAGTATACCATCATGTTCAGTACCTTTCAAGGATTACAGAAAGGTATAGTTTACCCTACACGAGGGTTATAGTACAAGAGTTACAAGGCAAAACGGATTCAAGGTCACACTGGGGGTGAAAAATTCAGATTGATCGGTTTGTTTTAAAAATGGTACCAAATTGTTCGTCTCACTGTACAGAAGCCGAAAATATACAGGTCGCGTTGTCAATGACGTTTTGATGATAATTAACAGGGGAAATATGGCTGTGGTCCACAGGGTCTATGGGAGACCACTAGTCATATCTGCAAAAGTCTTACTTTGAAAGGTGAAACGCAGAATCTATGTACATTTTCTTATTTAGTATGACCCAATGAACGATTTAAAACCAGTTTCAACAAAATCGGACCATTCTATAAATAATGACCTTGAACTTTCTTGAGCCTACTGTACTAAAACAATAGGTCGTCAATATGGCAAACTATACCATTTTAGAAACCTTATGAACAACCGAAGAGATTGGTATAAATTTTAAAACAATTTAAACACTTTTATTCCCCTGTACAAATTTTGCCCCCCTTATAAAACATCCAAGAACACATTTTAAAAAATGACACCCATGATTTTCAGATTCTACATGAAATTCTGTATTAGAAAAACATTGGTGTCAAAATTGTATATGAAAAAAACTAAACCAAAACATTAATTCCATTTCCCCATGTACTACCATAAAGTGCAAGTTTTGATGAAGGAGTTTTGCGTCTTTATAGTAGGAATGTCACAAGAGTCAATTTGTTCCCCTGAAATACCATGCAATCAATGTTGAAAAGGGTTAGTTAAAGAAATCGGAAATCAAAAACCACAGCATTTATTTTCAATCTGATTTCAGGTTTAAAAAGCAAAAGGATTAGTTATAATTTAATAGCTGCTTAATTTGGTAATGGTTGGGAATCCATAAGTTCACCAAACAGTTGTGTTAAAACTGTAGAAATCCATGCAAACCTGAGTCAATGGCACCATAAAAGAGCAGCTGTTTTGTGGGTCCTCATGACTTTCAGGTAAAATTCCGAGGTTATTTCGACATCCGATTTTGCCCAAATTTGGATCTATCATTCATGACGATAGTATACGAATACCTACTTAAAGACTTTAAATTCAAGGTCCCATTTGTATATTTGCTCAGAGATTTTCACATTTTCATCAATTTTGTCCCATTTTTGCTCATTTTTTGCACATTTAAGAACTTTCTTGGAGTCCATATTTTAAGTCTTCACACATGGTACATTGTCAATATTTTTGTCATATTTCTACCAAGTTTTTTGTAAAAACTCAAACAGGATCACTTCGGGATTTGGACTTTTGTTTAATTTCAGTTCGGTACACATTGTACAGCATTACCCATAGGCAAAATTTCAGGAAAAGCTTCGAAATGAAAATATTTAAAAATCTGTAACTTTTGATCTGTTCAATGGATTTCCTTGGTTGTTTTTATTAAAAATATTTTTTGTTCTTTTTATCAATATGGAAATCAAACAGACTTTGAAATACTTTGAAAATATGGTCTAATATCCCTATTTATAGGTAGGGCGTTCTTTCTCGGCCACTTTTGCACGACGCGCTGTACCTCCATAGTTGGGGACTGTAGTGCACAGATCTCATGTGAGTGTGCAAATCTGGATAAAACTGTGACTTTTGGTACACAAGTACTTTATGCATTGATAATAAAAAAATGATGGAAGCACTTGCCACATCCCTTTCATGGCCCCCAGCTTGGAGTTCAAGTTTACACAGGGGTAACAAATTTAAAATGTTCCGATTGTGTAGAAAAGCACACCATGATGCTTTTCTGGTTACAAGGATTCCAAAAAGGTATAGTTTATACTACCTATGGCTTATAGTTTTGGAATTATGGGGTAAAAACTGTAAAAATGGTGACAAAGTCAATTTTGGTTTGTACAGGGGTCAAAAATTAAAAGTTGCTCCATTTTTGTAAAACGTGGTTCAAGTTGTTGGTTCAGCTCATAGAAAGAAATATAGGAATAGTTTTGACTATCTTAAGTGTTTGGTTATTAACCAAAATGGCGAATAAAGTCAACAGCTATTGGCAGCTATTGGATTCTATTGACCTGTGACCTATTTTTTTGAATAACGTGAAAACTAAGCATATCAATATAGGCAAACTCTCCTTTTTGCCATCCTTATTTAAGCTAGGGAAACAATTTGCACCATATATTTCCTGAATCAAAGTAACTGGCCAAGTTACTATTCTAAATATGAGTAAAGGAAAATACTGCACAGACGATAAAAGACCGTGGATAAAACAATAACGACAAATATTTTAGTAATTTATTTTTACAAACAAAAGACAGGATTAGTTACCAGGAGATTGTTGTAGTTAAAAGACATTTTATTCAACTTTTCAATGTGAACCTGCTTCAACGATCTAAGGCAAACTTGGAATGGGGTAATTTGACAGCGGATTACATAATAGCTTTTGTTTTCAAAACTAGTGAACCATATCAGACAAAATTGGACAGGATGTACGAAACTAGTTTGTCATTCAGAATCTGTTATAAAATTTGAATAATTCTCAGTAACTTTGAAATTATAGCACCAACTGCGAAGATTGCATTTATTTTGGGACACTCTGGTGAAGATAGCCTAACTCTGTTCAATTGGTTCTCACACAAATGACATCATATGCATTGCATCATCTTATATTAATGACATCATGGGAAACTCCCTATTTTGCAATCTGTTTTGTAACATACAGCTATTTATAGTACTTAGCTCAAACAACATCTTAAATCCCAAAATGCCATTTTTTGCCACTTTTCAAAAATCACGGAGCCAAAATCTCAAGTATCTCATTTTCAATGTTTCAATTTTTTTCTCGACATTTGCATATTTTAATAGGTGAAAGACCATTTTACCCGAAATACCAATGTTTAGTTTGGAGTTTCGTGTTCTTAACTCTGCTAATATGCACTCAAAGTTAGGTGTATATCTTCTGTAATGCCTGGTTGTAATGTTTATCAATCTTTTTTTTTTTTTATCTCTCCTCAGGGTGGATGTTTGAGCGTAGTTATGATACACCGAGAAAAATTCCTTGCATATGGAATTTTTTGTTGCACCATTGAAATCAACAGCATCTTTCTACACATTCGGCAGTTACTAGTGATGTATGACGTACCAAAATCGTCCGCCATCTTTAGAATTAACAACATTGTGTACATTATAACATTCATATTAGTTCGCACCCCACCAACGCTTGTTTGGTACAATCTTCCTTTACGATGACCGAGGAAGGGATGACCGAACTATTGGCACAATACCTGATTATGGTGCAGCGGGTTTATTGTATGTGGAATATACATCTGTGTTACAAGCTTCTTAAAACAGTGATATTCTATTTTAAAGGAATTAATTGCAAACGTGGGCATCTCGGTGGGGGGTGGGGACTCAATTTGGCAATTTTGGATTTGGGACGGGGGGTGGGTTTGATGGAATGCGCAACCTTAATTACCTAGTACCACTTAGAAAAACAAGGACCCATTCCTAAAACCGGTTCCATAATATGACGACTAGGGGTTAAGGCAATCAACGTTTAAGCCAATTTTGAATTTGCCGCCAATCACTGCTGTGTTGCCATCAATTGTCGCTGACGAAGTCAAATCCGGTAAGGTAGCGACCGGAGACGGCCGAAATTATCCCTCGTTTCCGTGCGGCAAATTTTGAGGCAAATGTTGAAATATTTTGTGAAGGCAAAAACACGTCGTTGTGATTCCGTACAGAATTCGGTTGATACGGGCCGTCTGTAGTTCGTTGTGAGAATCGTCACACTTTCGTTAGGTGTCGGTTGTCAACGGACATTGACGACAAAAACAACGGCAAGCGACGTCACATCCGTCCCTGACGGACACATTGTTGCACAGTAACGACATTCTAACAACCTTAGTGCCACAAATGGCTTGCGAATTTGTCCGGTGGGGACTGGTGTGGACGGAGAGTGGCGGATTGTACTATCTGAGTCATGCCAGAAACAATGGACAGAGTGGGAATGCCAAATTCGGACTATTTTACGACCCGTTACACACAACAGGATTTGTGTCGCGCTGACGTTACGTCCATCGTCCAGCCGTCTCGGACATGTTATTGTTGTCGGGCTCCATTGAGACATCGTCACTAACCGCCCAGACATCGTCCGGCCGATTTTGTTCCTGACTCCGTTTCCCTACCGTACATCCATTTCGTCCATGCCCCTTTGCCATCGTGTTATATGCAAGGTTGTTATGGAATGCTCAGAGCGGACATTTAAAATACGGAGTTTGCACCGCTATCCGGTCAAACTCCACGTTCTATTGGTCAAAAAAATCCACGCTCTATATGTAAACTTCACGCTCTATCGGTCACACTTCACGTCACGTCATGTACACAATCTGACGAAGATCTATAAATTCACGACTCTATATGTCAAAACTTCACGCTCTATCGGTCAACCTTCAACGTTCACGTCGAAGGTACCAATCTGACGACGATCTACACTTTGCGCACGTCGATGTTTTTGTCGGACGCCGATTTTTTCAAATTGTGGGAGACGGGCGCTTATTCATGTTTTTTTTGGTTACGACGGCCATTTTGAAATACGGTCCTGTGTTTAAATTTCAGATGAGAGTTAACACAGGTAAAGAATTGCAACCATGAAAAAATGTAGTTTTTGAAAAAAAAATTGGATGGGATTACACTCTTTTAAAAATGTGCATTGTCTCTAATTAAATTGATGTCAATATTTTGTTAATATGTTGAAAAATGACCATACTCTTATCTCATTACCAATTAAAATATTATCCCTCTAAGTACAGCAGTCAGACATTTTACGCATCACAAGTCCTACGATCCCAAACGCGCTGGTTCTACACTGTAGCTTCCGCCATTTGCTTGCAGTCTTTTTATGTAGTATAGCAAACTTAACAAGTGTCCACACAAGCCACTTACTGCCACTATTCTTTCAAGTTGAAAGTTCACACAAAAGAACTATATCCATGGATGCAAAACACCATAAATTTATAAAATTGGCGAAAGCTTCATTTCACAAAATTATTTATTAGCAATATTGCTGGAATAGTTGGCATACTATGTAATAGAGGGGTCAACTAATATCATGACCATGAGACAAATAGTTACCCTGATTGTATCATTTTTTAAACTTGAAGCAGGGCATCCATGCCAATTCGAGGTACACCATCATCTGCAAGGGTTTCTTTCTTTTGGGTTGTACTAAAAGATACTTCAGGAAGAAACAAAAATCCTGGAAATTTGAGCTCTGTACCTCTTTATGCGGGAAATCAAGGTTTTGACCCCCAGTTTTAAAGCTAGTGCAACCCAGGCTTAGGATCACGAAATACCCTTAAGGGAACCCTATTTCGAGGACAAATTCGTTCCCAAGCCCCCAAGCTCAAAAATCGGGGCTGCACATCCCACTAGGGCGTGGCCAGGAAATGTTATTGAGGGGGGATGGACTAAGATGTTTGAACCATGTGAGGAGGAAGCGAGCGGAAAGCGATCGAGCCGACCTAACGGATGGGGGTTGCAGGGGCCCGCACTTAGGGCCCCTGGTGGGGTCCAGGGGTTTTAAAGTTTTCAAGACCTAGCCTTTCCTTGCCGTACTTCTTCCGACACTTTGTGATCCGCATTTGCATGAAAAAATCCAAAATAAATGTACATACAATTATCCATTTGTTCACTGCTAAGCCGTATGTATTTGACGTTGATGTTACAAGCAATTAATTCAGACCCATCGTAGCGAACAGGTCGATAGGGCATGTTTCTCCTTTTCTTTTTCTCCTTCTCTGTTCCTCTTCTTTTCTTCTTCTTTTTTCTTTCTCCTTCTTCTTTTACCTTTTTCTTCTCCTTTTTCTTCATTCCTCTTTTTTCTTGAGCACTTTAAGGGTGGGCTTGAGCCCCAACCCAAAGACACAGGGTACGCCAGTGATATCCCTACCTAAAAACGTTAACTGCCCGCCCCTGGGCAAAACGATGTCATCTTGTTCTGCGAGTACATGCACCATAAAAAATATGTTGCGTTATGCTTATGTTATATATACCATGTTCACAAAGCCAGTGTGATCCGACCTACCGGCTAGCAGATTGTCACTAACCTACAAATAGAGGGCTCCCTTCAAATTTAAAACGTATACAAATCATTGAAAAACCCAAGCATTTAAAACCCAAGAACCCCTACCCTTCACAATACCGTGATACATAATCTTATCACATAATTGGTGACTAAAGTTCATAAAACCTAAGCACTTTTTGTAAAAAAATGGCCCTTCGTGGAGAAAAATCAAAGACCTTTCATGAATAGGGGCTAGGGCATACACCATTGTACAGTGCCGTGCACATTTTCAGTGTATTTCACTGAAATTCATGACTGTTTTGTGGTCCATACCAAATTTCCTACTGTTATTCCGAGGGTAGAAAACGGGTTAATCCCTTCATTTTGGAAGAGGTTGTAATGCCATCCAGCCCTAACACTGTTCTGTTCCAATGAATGAGATTATTTTATGCATGTGGACCAACACTCTTTCTAGCATAGGCCTAGTAGAGCCTATCCAAGGGTCCTAGGGGCTATGTAGTATACCATTAATACTTTGCATATTCCTCATATTTATGTTTTACACACAGCAGAAAAATACATAAGACCTATGTCACTCTCTCTCTCTCGAGCCCAGTGGCTTATAACGAAATTTAAATCAAAGCGAGAAGAGGCAGATTGTAAACATTGCTGCTCTTCCATCTTGCCGCCACTTTTTGGTATTTTTTATGTAAAGCTCGTCCCAAAATTGCAAAAAATAGAGCGGGTATTTTTGTACATTCGACGTGATGTGAAAAGTTTGTTTCAGTGTGTACATCGACGTGAGGTGAAGTTGTGAAGTTTGACCATAGAGAGTGAAGTTGACCGATAGAGCGTTGAAGTAAGATCGTCGTCAGATTTGTAAATCGATCGTTACGTGAAGTTGAACCTATAGAGAGTGTGGAGTTGAAACTATAGAGCGTGAAGAATAGATCGTCGTAAGATTTGAACATCGACGTGACGTGAAGTTGACCGATAGAACGTGGAGTTTGACCAATAGAACGGGAATGAAGGAGACCTATAGAGCGTGAGTTCGACCAATAGAGCGTGAAAATTGAAGTTTGACCTATAGAGCGTCAAACTCGTTATGTATGACCGCTCTGGCATTCCATATTGTTTCCTCATGAGAAAAAGCGACCAGTTGGAGAGCCACATCGGCGTATACCTTGTTTATATCTTGAGCAAGGGCGGGGACGGAGCACAAATCATAGGAGGGCGACGAAATTACACGATTACCCCTAATTTTTCAAAGTTTATTTTAAATCCCCCTGTTTTTTCATGATTGAAAATTGCAGGGTGCGGCCCGCTCCACTTGCCACCCCCACTGGCGCCGCCCCTGATGGTTAAGGACTCCTAGTCACTACCACTGGGCATAGCCCTTTTATAGAGTATGTTGTATATAAGTTTGGGGTATGCGGCAGACAAAAAAATTAATCAAAGTTGATTACGGGTTTGATTTACAGCAGAAAAGCCGATTTCACGATTTAAAGTTTGATGTGGAATGGCCGTGGTGGTTCCGTGGCCCATACACGAGTGTCCAAATTATTTACTGTTACCCCATACAACAATTTTTAAACAACCATCAGTGGTTTGAGAAATAAAGAAAATTATTGCTTGGTGGGTTTTTAGGTTTTTTTTAGGAATGTTCTGTCCAAGCCAGGTCGACGTGATTTTTCTTGGCTGTCCGTCGTCTGCTTTGGGGAGGTGATCTCTGAGTATAAGGCGATTGCATGGGAGGCTCAATAGGTTAACTTGACAGACCTATCCTCTAGAATCCAAGCAAAGCATAGAATACAAAAGAGCCCACCTGGAGAAAAATCTGAAATTGTTCAGGTGAACCAGGATGGAATGGCCACGTGGCAAAAATACGAATCCAAACAAAAGTCGGCATTTTTAGATATTTCCTTTAAAGCTCAATCGTTGCATTTCCTTAATGCAATAACAACGCCTTTTTGAAGAGCAACCCCACATTTGAAAAAACGTGAGATTTTTGACCAGTCTAGTTATAGACTGTACCCCAGTTCTCGGAATCTGTCTCTGGGGTTAGAAGGCGGCACTCGTGAAAAGAGAATGCTAAAATAAAAACTTGAGGACACTTTCAAATTACCACCCCCCTGGGACAGCCTGCCAACCAAACTTGCCACCACAGACGGAATTACACAGGGTCCTGGAATTCAACACTAGGTTAGGGAGTAGCCCACGGTGTTGGGGTTGCAAGAGTCTAAGTGTTAATCAGTCGCTTAAGCCTTTCATCACGTGGGACCCGGGGGCGGGTTCTAGTCTAGTAAAGCATACCTGCGACGGTAATTGCGAAAAGTGCGTATTTGTCATCAAAAGAAAGCGATTTTTGTAACTAGTTCGGCGAAATCGGCATCCCCGATTATAATCTACCGGGGTTAGGCTAGAGCCTGGAAAACGCTAAAGTTCCTGTCGTTTCTGTTTTAAAATGCAAAAATTTAACTACTTAACTGTGCGCTGTTAAGATTGTCTTTGCCAGCAAGCCCTGAAAGGGAAATGATTTGCGACGATTTCTTCAGGCGGCGTAATAATAATAAAATTGTCAACGCGCATTTGAGGCTGGTACGGGGATTAAGCCTGTAGTATAAAAAAACTGGTTGGTTATTAAAAACCGAACAGCAAATGTTGAGCGTCAGACACTTTCTTTTGCGATTAAATTGACAAGTTCAGCTTAAAGGGGACAAATGGCATGCAAAAACAAAATGGACATAATGGAAAAAAAAGGACCTTACTGAAATCACTTCCACGAGTTTGAAACAGTTTGGATGTGTACATCTGAAAAACAGTTAAAAAAAAGGAAGAGGTCCAGGGGGAGGGTGAAGGTGTGGCAATTTCCGGAACAGAAAAGCAAGGTGTTCACATCCCCATGATCCCTGACAGAATTTACAAGGTATCTAGCATGTTTTGCGACCACCAGTCCAAAAGCATTCAGGACGGGATTCAGGCATTGTACTTAGGCTTGTATAGTATTGATCTGGTAAGTGAAATATGGAGTAGCCGGTTATTAGCACATACAGAGTGGTCCAAAAAAAGTTTACACTTTTCTCGGCAAAATTTCAAAAGTGGGTAGGACATATCCAAATAGTTTGAAAGTATTATCAACTACAATATCTTGTGGGAACCTGGTGAACAACGGCATGGAAAACAAACGCTGCCAGGCACAAAAACTGGCCACCAGCTAGAGCCCAAAAGGTCAAAAAACCACTTTGCACACCCGGAAAGTCTCTGCACTCTGTTGGCGGTCACGAATTATAACCAAAGATTGATACAAACATTGAACAACGCCACTTCGTCATGGGACTTAATAATAACCACAAAGGTAGAATTAAGACACCTCAAATTATGTCAAGGTTATCTTATAAATTTAAAACTAAAAAAGGTACAATATTTACTTATTTTATGACTTGTACCCAAAACCATGCACACTTCAGAAAATATACAGCAGAGTTCTCGATCAGTCATGGCAAGAAAAAACCTGATGGATCTTTCAATTTTAAAATTCTCCCCCAATTGAAATCAAACTTAATTATTATGTAAATAAGTATTTTAAAAATTCAGTTTCATCGGTTGAGATCATCTATTCAAACTTCTCAAAACGGTAAACAACCACTTCACACAAACATCGAAGGGTGTGCGTCAGCTAGTTTGTTAAGTGAGTCCTCCAGTTCACGCAATGGAATTGATTTTGTTAAAACATAATGGTTTTCATAGGACGTGCGTGTGGTGCAAAGTGGGGTTTGACCAATTTTCGCTATATGGCCGCTATGTTTGTTATTGAGCTTTGGTTTACAACGCCCGTTTTCACCTAGGTTATAAACAAGGATACTCTTGGTAATTAATAAATATCTTAAAAAAGTGATATGTCCCACCCATTTGAGAGATTTGCAGATATTAAAAGGTAACCTTTTTTTTGGACCACCACTGTATACAATAGTTAATGGTCTGTGAGGCTGATGAACAAGCCCATGCTTTTCAACGTTTGGTAAGATGCGTGGCAGTAACGTCAGCATCCTGGTTCCAGAAATTGCCACAAACTGCCACAACCCCACCCGGACCACACCCAGTCTCCCTGTTGTTCCTGTTTTACAGAATGTAAACATCCAAATGTTTTCAAACTCGTGGAATTGATTTCAGTAACGGGTCCTTTATTATGTCATTTTTTCATGCCATTTATGTCCCTTTTAAACCATATCTTGAGATGTTTCACTAGGCCAAATTACAATACAAACTGGGCAAAAAAAAAAAAAAAAAATCCATTTGGGGGGAATTTAGGGGCACTCTTGAAACATGTGTTGTTATTGCTTTAATGTAATCATTACAATTCGTTTTCTCTATATTCTTTAGAATTACAAAACAATTATCAGTTACCCGTAGGTTTTCCATAAAAAAATGGACTAAGCAGGAGTTATGACAAATACCCATGCATATTTCAAATGGCTAAACACAGAACTATAACTTTACATATCTGTAACGGTAAATCTGACAATCACTGCGATAAAGAGAGTAGGCCGATTTTCTTGTTAGATCCTAGGGGTGCTTGTGGATTTTTAGAAGTGTTATTAAAACTGCAGTTCAGTTAAGGGGCGTTCGGGATTATTTAGAAATATTAAATTTTCTGATATGTGTTGCTTACAGGGCCAATAGCACATCGTTCTGCATTGTATATTCGCCGCGTTGAATAGTGGACGTATTTGTGCGACGTATTTTTTCAGTTCACGGTTAGGAGTTGTGAGTGGTATTTATCGTTTTCACATAGTGACGTTATTTGCACAAGCGCGGTCACATAACGGGTAATTTGCGCGAGTATTCGTCTATTTACAAGGTTAAAATTGCTTATTTGTCGTTTTCACACAGTGAACGTATTTTATTTATACATCATATTTGCGTATATCTAAATAAATTGGAAGGTTATTGAGTTAAATATTATTTGAAATTTAACTGATTTCGGTGATTTCCGCTAGGGTTTTACTGGAAAATATTTGTGGTAAATTAACAGTTATGGAGACAAATTAAAAAATCGCGAAAACCTTCAACCGTTTTATCGAAATGCCGTATTTGCAAATACGTCAGTATGTGACGCGACCGACGGAAATAATGAGATTTACAAAAAGCCAAAAACTTAAGAGTTTTCCAATGGAAACCCAACGTGTACATGTGTGGGATAACCCAAAATAAAGCACAAAAAAAATCAAGAAAAACACAATGGTGCAGGTTTCAACAAAGTGAGTAGAATTACATGATTGATAATTGTATATAGTGCAAAACAAAGGCCACCCAATGGTATGGCTAAAACGATGTTGGAAAAAGAAAAGACCCTGTCAACTCGGTTGAGAGTAATAGTATAGAGCTAAGAAAACCTTGGCTAGCAACACTGCACACAGAGCCCAAGCAGGAGATGAGCGCCGGTGTGGAAAAGTAATCATAGTCCGGCAGGTATCATAATCCGGGTGGGCTCCATAGACGATAACGGAATAACAGCCATGAAAAACTAATGTTGCTGAATCGATTGCCCCTTAGCACCATTGTTCCGGGACTGTGAGCCCGGAGGATTATAACTCCTGCCACACCGGTCTCCATGGACGGACAGCGGAAATATAAAGCGTTGTAAGTAAGGTTACGTGAAAAGTCAAAACGAAATCGAGTGCCCTACTTTACCGATATAGGTGGACTATGAGTAAGACCGGCCCATATACCCCTCAGTCACAACAGGGCTTGTGCAGAAGATGTACAGGGCCGTCTCGTCGTTTCGTTATCAATATTAAAAAAACAAAAACAAAAACTTCTTCCCAATTTTGTGGTAAGGAATTGTTGTAAAATAAAATTTTCCAAAAGTAACTATGCCATCTTAAAGCACAAATACCCTCTTTCCCAATGATAGGTAATTTATTCATGTGCGGTCATGGATAAACCGATTAATCAGTGTTTTTGCACAATGGGACAAAGTCAGGTTGGGACCAAGTTTCAATTACAAATCCCATTCACTTGCAGGACTGAAGTGAGAAGAGAGGGAAAATTGAATCGGATTTGTGTTAGATTCCTTAAAAATTGGTCCAAGGCTCCATTTGGTCCCATTGTGCAAAGATTAAATAAAGGTCTCGGCAATCGCCAAATAGTAATTGATTGTGCGTTTGTGTCAAGTCTTACAAGGAGCGACCAAAAAAGCATTCAATATTTGGGTTAGGCTGATGACCTCAGGTCGTGAAAACTATTTTGATATTTTTCAGAGAGGTAATAGAAAATTCCAGGGGAATGGTGTGATCTATTCCTGACACTGACTGAAAATCATTAGTTTCACTAGTGATGTCACTGGCAGTGTATTCTTTTTTGTGGCCGGTGATTGGAAATGGAATGCCCCTGTAAAATTGGGAGTAGGTTGATCATCTCATTTTAATGGGACTTTAAGATGGCATTAATATTTTGATGTCATTTTTACCACAAGTACCATCAAAAAGGGGAGAAGTTTTGTTGCCTTATACGCTCGTTCTTTTTTTTTTAAAATTTTCAATAATAAATATTGCTGATATTTGCCAAAACTACAAATGAATAAGAGAAAAACTACTCACGATTTCGAAAAAGTGCCATCGGCACCAGTCTGAGCAGTCTGGAAGTGGTTTCTTCTAGCCAAAAAATCGGCTGTGATGACTGAGCCTTTACTTGCGAATAGGGTTATAAGCGCAAAGGTTGAGGTTGTAGGGGCGGGTTCCTTCATGAATAGAATATCCACAAGTCCCCAACAATGAAAGCACGCATAAAATCTCCGCCCCTGCTTTACTGTGTAAACGGGGGTACTTTCAAACTATCACTAAAAGTTTTCATGTTATGAGCTAAAAATTCCACCATTTGTGTTTATCTTCTTACTTCGCCCAAAACCCTGGTACAATTTGATCGTTTGTATGATGTATTTTAGCCAAAAAGGGGAGTCCCACATAGAAAAAATGTACTGGGAATGTTGGTAATTATTTTGGAGTCTCGGAATAAAACGGACTAATAGCTTATTAATGATACAAGGGGGGTTCGGCATGGAAAATTAGGGGACCATCGTCTTACAAGCCTTTGGCGAGAGGATTATCGAGTGTTGGCCATCCTCTCCGGGAATTACTTATAGAGCACCGATATATAGCTATGCTATCATATTTCCAATGATAAAAATAAGTACAAACATTCTTAGTATGGAAGTCATAAATTCCCGCGATTTTAGTGTGGTTTGGTGTTGTATCCCCGTAGGATTTTCATGCTTAACAATTGATTTTGTTGCTGTTTGGGTTTCAATAGGGCCTAAACTGTCAGGAAATGATTGCGGACGATTTCTTGACGGCGGCGTAATAATAATAATATTGTCAACCGCGCTTTGAAGCCGGTTTACGGGATTAAGCGCTGTATAAAACTGTTTATTAAAAAACCGAACAAGCAAATGCTTGAGCGTAGACACTTTCTTTTGCGATACATAGACCATTCGAGCGTAAAAGGACATAATGGCGATCAACAATTGACATAATGAAAGTACCCTTACTTAAATCAACTTCCACGAGTGTGAAAACAATTTGTCATAAAGTTTACATCTGCAAAAACAAGTAAAAACAGGAAGAGTTCCAGGGGGAGTGGCAGTTTGTGGCATTATTTCCTTCCGGAACAGAAAAGCAAGGTGGTTTCCATCCCCATGATCCCTGACAGAATTTACGTGTTCTAGCATGTTTTTTGCGACACAATTCACACATTCAGACCGGGAATTCAGGCATTGTACGTTAAGGCTTGTATAAGATATTGATCTGGTCAAGTGAAAGATGGATACCGGTTTAGGCACATAAGAGTGGTCCAAAAAAAAGTTTACCTTTTTCGTCTGCAAATTTTCTCTCAAAAGTGGGGTAGACATATCAAAATAGTTTGAAATGTACTTATTAACTACAATATCTTGTGGGAACCTGGTGCAAAACGGCATTGAAAACAAGCTGAAATGACAAAATGGCCACCATCTAAGACAAAAGGTCACAAACCCTTTTGGCACACACGAAAGTCTCGGCACTCGGTTGCGGTCAAACGAATTATCCAAGAGTGACACACATTGACAACGCACTTTCGTCATGGGAACTTAATAATAACCACAAAGTAAGAATTAAGACACCTCAAATCATTTCAAGAAGGTTCTCTTTAAATTTAAAAGATAAAACGTCTCAATATGTTTCTTCTTTGATCTTTTCCGGCAAACCACGCAAACTTCGAAAACGTACAAGGAGAGTATCGATCAGTCATGGCACGAAAAACATGCATGTATCTTTCAATTTTAAATTCTCCCCCAATTGAAATCAACTTACTTATTATGTAAATAAGTTTATTTTAAAATTCAGTTTTCACGGTTGAGATATCTCATTCACTTTCAAACGGTAACACTCACACAACTCGAAGGGTGGTCAGTAGTTTGTTTAGTGATTAGGCCTCCGTTTTCACACAATGGTATTGATTTCTTCAACATAATGGTTTTCCCATCAGACTTAACGTGTGTGCCAAGTGGGGGTTTTGACCATTTTGCGCTATTTGGCCGCTATTTTGTTAATTTGATCTGTGTTTTAAACGCCGTTTTCACCAGGTTAGAACAAGATATTGTACTTAATAAATAAGCTTAAAAAAAAACTGATATGTCCACCACTTTTGAGAGATGTGCAGATATAAAAGTGTAAAACCCTTTTTTTGGACGCACACTGATACAATAGTAATGGTCTGTGAGTTGATGACACCGCTTTTCAGTTGGGTTAAATGCTGGCAGTATGTCCAGCATCCTTGTTTCCAGAAATTGCCACAAACTGCCACGCTCCCCCCCCCGGACGTCTCCCTGTTGTTACTGTTTTTACAGAATGGTAAACATCCAAATTGTTTTCAAACCGTGGATTTTGATTTCAGTAAGGTTCCTTTTCATTATGTCATTTTTTCATGCCATGTATGGGTCCCGCTTTAACAAAAACCATTAATTCTGGTATAGTTCACTAGCCATTACCAATACAACTGGGGCAAAAAAAAAAAAATTCCATTTTGGGGGGGATTTTTTTTTTTTTTTTAATGTTGTTATTTTGTTATTGCTTTAATTTACTCATTACATTATCGTTTTTCCTCTATATTCTTTAGAATACAAAAAATTTATCAAGGTACGTAGTTGTTCCATAACAATGAAATGAAAGCAGTTATGACAAAATACACATGCTATATTTCAAATGGCTCAACAAGACTATAACGTACATATCTGTAACGTCAATCTGACAATCACTGCTATAAAGAGGAAGTAGAGCTATTTCTTGTTATATCTAGGGTTCTCTTTGATTTTGAGAATGTATTTAAATGCAATTTAAGGGCTTAGGGATTATAGAAATATAATTTCTTATATGTGTTGCTTACCAGCTCCCATAGCATTCCCGTAATCTGCATTTTTGTATTCGCCGCTGACATCGTGACGTATTTGTGCGACGTTTTTTCATTCACGGTAGAGTTTGGTTTTTTATTTTAATCGTTTTCACATCAGTGACGTTTTGCACAAACGCGTCACATACCGAGGTATTTGCGCGACGATAATCGTTATTTACAATTCAAATTGCTATTTTGGGCGTTTTCACACATAGTGACGGTAGTTATTGTGAACATCATATTTGCGATATCTAAATAATTGAAAGTTTATTAGTTAAATATATTTGAAATTTACTTATTTAGGTGATTTTCCCGCTAGTTTTAATTGAAATATAGTTTTAATTACATTATGGAGAAATTAAAAAAAATCGCAAAACCTTCCAACTCCCCGTTTTTCTCTCAAATGCGTATTTTTGTCAAATACGTCGTAAAGGCGGCGACCGACGAATAATGAGATTTGGAACAAAATGCAAAACTTAAAGAGTTTTAAGCAATGGAATCCAAAGTTTACATGTGTTGTATACCAAAATAAAGCACAAAAAATCAAGAAAAACCATGTTGCAGGTTTCATAAAAAGTTAAAGAATTAAGTGATTGATATTTATCTAGTGCAAACAAAAGCCACCCATGGTAATGGCTAAACACGCTTGAAAAGCACGACCCTTCAACTCGGTCCGATTACTATTCTAGATCTAAGAAACTTGCTAGCAACACTGTCCCAACAGAGCCCAAGCAGGAGATTGAGCGCCGGTGTTAAAGTAAATCATAGTCCGTCAGGTATCATAATCCGGGGCTGCCATAGCCGATAACGGAATAAAGCCATGAAACTAAGGTTGGCTGAATGCGATTGCCCTATTATCCCATTGTTTCCCGTACTGGTGAGCCCGGAGACTATATCCCCTGCCAATAACCGGTCCCATGGACGACAGCGGAATAAAAGCGTGAGTAAGTTACGACGTAAAATCAACTGAATCGAGTGCCCGATTTACCATATAAAAAAAGGGGGTGGACTATGAGTCCGACAGACCATATCCCCAGTCACACATTCTTGTGCATAAGACGTACAGGGCGTATCAAGAAAAAACAAACAAAACTTCTTCTCTCTTCCCAATTTGTTGGTGGTAAATTGTGTCAAATTTTCCAAATTAACTAGTGCCATCTTAAAAGCCACACATCCCCTCTTCCAATGATAGGTCATTTATTATTCATGTGCGTTCATGGATAAACCCGATTAATCATTGTTTTTGCACAATGGTACAAAGTCAGCTTGGGACCAAGTTTCAATACAAATCCCATTCACTTGCATGACTGAAGTGAGAAGAGAGGGAAAATTGAATAGGATTTGTGTTAGCATTCCTTAAAACTTGGTCCCAAGCTCACTTTGTCCCATTGTGCAAAAGATTAAAAAAGGTCTCAGGAAATGCAAATAGAATTGATGTGGTTTGTGTCAAGTCTACAAGGAGAGACCAAAAAGCATTCAATATTTGGGTTGGTGATGACATCATTAGTGAAACTATTGATATTTTTCAGAGAGTAATAGAAAGTTCCAGGTGACTGGTGTGAATCTATTCCTGAAACTGACTGAAAATCAATAGTTTCACTAATGATGTCACTGGCAGTGTATTCTTTTTTGTGGCCCTGTTTATTGGAATGGAATGCCCCGTAAAGATTTGGAGTAGGTTTATCATCTCATTTCCTGGGACCTTTAAGATGGCATTAATTATTTTGATGTAATTTTACACAATTACCACAAAAATTGGGGAGAAGTTTTGTTGCCTTATACGTCGTCTTTTTTTTAAATGATTGAGCAGTCTCAGACCTTGCCAAAACTACACATGAATAAGAGAAACTACTCACGATTTTCGAAAAAATTGCCAATCGGCACCAGTCTTGAGCAGTCTGGAAGTGGTTTTCTAGCCAAAAATCGGCTGTGTGACTGAGCCTTTACTTGCGAATAGGGTAATGCGCCAAAGGTTGAGGTGTAGGGGCGGGTTCATTCATGAATAGAATATCCACAAGTCCCCAACAATGAAAGCACGCATAAATCTCCGCCACTGCTTTACTGTGTAAACTGGGTACTAAAACTTATCACTAAAAGTTTTCATGTTATTGAGCTAAAATTCCACCATTTGTGTTTATCTTTCTTTACTTTCGCCAAAACCCTGGTACAATTTGATCGTTTGTATGATATTTTAGCCAAAATGACGTCATAGAAAAAATGTACTGGGAATGTTGGTAATTATTTTGGTGTCTCTGGATAAAACGACTAATAGCTATTCATTGATACCAGAGGGGGTTCGGCATGGAAAATCTATGGGAACCCTCGTCTTACCAAGCCTTTTGGCGACGAGATTTATCAGCGTGTTGCCATCTTCTCCGGAATTCCTTATAGAGCACCCGATGCTTATAGCTATGGCTATCATATTTCCAATGATAAAAAATAAGTACCAACATTCTTAGTATGAAGTCATAAATTCCGCGATTTAGTGTGGTTTGGTGTGTATTCCCGTAGGATTTTCATGCTAAAATTGATTTTGTTGCTGTTTGGGTTTCAATAGGGCCTAAACTGTCAGAAAATGACGGGCTTCCCCCTTCTTCAAGGGGGAAAATGTTAGTACAGGGAAAAATTTAAAATCGAGTCAAATTGTGTCTTAATGTACATTAACAAGTTCGTCTCCTTATAAGGATTAGAAAAAAGTATAATTTGCCTAGGTTCCAAGCTTTAGTTAAAGCGATATAGACCCATAATGGTTCAAGGTCACCCTAATTTTATAATAGGGGAAAATCACAATTTGCCCCATAAGGTAGTTTTTCATTCAGTTTACTCCTCCAAATGATGGCAAATAACTAGTTTTATGGCGAACGACAAAGAGTTTTACACTGTTAAAATGTTCCTAATTTTACCAGACTTTACCTTTTAAATTACGGTAAACCCCAATTTTTCAATAATCTTCACGCTTTATTACCTATACCCAACATAAAATTACAATTTGGAAGCAGAAAAATGTAAATAAACAGTGCCTAAAAAATAATACTACACATTTTGAAAAAAGGTAGTATTTATACGCTGACCGTTATTATATCTTCCGTAATATTACGTTCTTTTGTAACTTACTTGTTTTTAATGTAAGAATACGAACTATGAAAATCGTTTTACCTATAAAAGTGTTAAATAACGTCATAAGTAACGTCATTAAAAAAAAATGCAAAATCTTATTTTCCCTGTCATTTAGTTTAAAAAACTCTTTTCCTCCTTTTTGTATTATATTTAGTTTAATTTGAAAAAAGTAGTATACACACACATATATATATTGAATTTAAGTAAAGTCATGTAGTGTAGTGGATAAGGTTTAGGACTTTGTAATCTTAAGGCCCTGGTTCGAATCTATGTAAGGTAAATGTATTAAGTTTATTCTTTTGATGATTAAGTAATTGGCGACATTAGAATGTGTACATTACCATATAAAACAAAGCGTATAAACTGGTTTAAATCTTTATTTCTTCACTTTTCCCTTTGTTTATTACCTTTTTTCTCAAAATTGTTTGCCTGAAATATAACTTTTTTACAACCACGTGGTAACGTAAATACAACGTTTGTATGATGCCATAGCTACAACGTGAAAATTTGGTCAGAGGATTGTAATAACATTTTAATTCTTAATATTGTTTAAACAAGTCAAAAACCAACAATAACGTTGAGCTGAGCTTTTACAAGCCGTTATTTTACGTTTTCCCTGCAGGTTTCGTATGTTACGGCTCCATTATTTTACGTTCTGCATGTAGTAGTGAGTCCCAGCTGCCAGTCAAATGCCTGTTTTTTTTACAGGTTTATTTTTAACAGTGTAAGGCATGTCCTATGCAAAATATTTTCATTATCTGCCATACAAATACATTCTGGGGTGCAAGACGGCATACAACTACCCCCCCCCCCCCCCCCCACGTGTGTGTAATTGGAAGTGCACTTTTCTGTCCCAGTGCGGTTCTTTGTCAGTATAAAACCACACTTGCTGGAAAAAAACGTTGAAAGTAATGAACAAAATAATACCAATCACTGAACTTTGATCCCTTACACCGACTAAATAGATACCGTACTAAAATTAACTCCTTCGGGCATCATTCAAAATTGTAATTGATAGTCTGATCGCACATACATGAACATCGTGCTCAAATGATCCAATAAGGTTGGTTTAGATGCATTGCGCGGGACGTGTGCTCGTACTCGGAATGTATAGTTCTTTTGTTCATGGAGCGATTGAACGAAAAAGTTTCGCTTTTCACGTACAAGTATATGCGTCGCTTTTGGCATCTAAACATGCCTATAGAGTCAAAGTCCACTAGTGGCATGATCTAGCGCTGTCGCAATCTATGACGTACTTGACCTGCCGTATCCGAAAATCCATTATGACACTGTTTCTCATTTTAGACTAAAACCATATGCGTCATTTTAAGCTGGTACCTTCGGAAAGGGGTCTCTCCCTCATCATTTTTGCTAAGAAGGATCCTCATATTATTGCTAAGAAGGACATTTCAGCAATCGGTAGTTCTCACCAGTGAAAATAATTTTAATTATCAAAATGCGTGGATCTAATTAGCTAAAGCAATGTATTTTTACACAGTAAACCAGTACCGTGGTTCAAAATGATCATGTAGTACAACCACGCAGTTGTTAACAACCGCACAAGTTGTGTATGTTTAAGTTAAAGGCGATTCAGCAGAGATTTCGAAATATATTTTGGTGTATTAAATAAAAATGGTCAACTAAACTAAAGATAGTCACATAAAATGCTCAATTCCAAAGTTTGAGATGAAGAGAGCTTTCCGTTTTGATGTAGTTAAACATTGAATAGTACATTACTAGTATTAGGATCTGTGTATAACGAAACCTCCGAATCCGAAATTTATTACGAAGATGCGATTTCTATATGAAGGGGACAATCGATTTGAGCGTAGCTACTTATAAGTTGTTTAGATGGTTTGAACAAACACGATTTGGTTTAAAATTGAGGGCGCCATCCTTGGAAAACTCTGAGTCAGACGATAACGGTCAATCGTCTTTCAATTTAGCCTAAAACAACTAATCAAAAATAGATTACAGCAATACAGAACACAAACCGCATTATAACGCTTTGGATGTGGATCGTTCATTGAGTTCCTATGACCCACACACGATTGCATCCTCGGTCCTATTATTTAATACATACACATAATAATACCCCTTACTTAGAGTTTTGATTCTTTATCTCCAGTGTTGTACTTCTCTCCGTAGGCAAGCGGGCAAATCTCATAGCGTTGACAAATTTTGCTAAAATAAATTGTCTAAATTATCAAAATAGTTCTAACCGTGTTCTCACTTCTAGTATGTCACATTTTCTTGAAATGAATTAAATATCATCTCCTTTTTCCACGAATATCATGACCAAGGTATGTCACCACGTTCCATTGACTCCAGCAAATACATGTAGTGGTGCCATGGATAAGTAAATCCGCCCCTGTTATTGAATAGGACAACGGCAGGTTCAGATCCTCTGGGACTGCAAAGCCATTGTTATTGTCCATGACGTTAAAGCTTTTGAATTGTTTTTGCAACCGCCCGATTTAGATTGACCTACAGCTCATTCACGAAGAAAATAAACCTCCAACGCTGCTGGGAAGTTTCACAAACTGTGAATGCTGTATTTTCAATCATTTATTCAAAAGGAAACGAAGATAGTAAAAATCATGAAAGAATTTGTGATTGGCAAGCTATGACCTAGCATTGTGGTGCAAACAACACCCATACCTTAATCTATTATATAGACCCCAGCCTCGTTTAAGTTTGTTTCTGCAACGGTTCACCCTGTTTCATAGGCGAATGATTTTCGATTTCTGCTATGAACGCAATATGCATAGAAAGGGGGTTACGCAGCAAGTTACGCGTTTGGTCTGCACAAAGATGTTAGGTCACAGTTTGAGCAAACATTTTTGTTACTCCTGAGCTTTGTTCAACCTTCGTTTCCCTTCGACAAGGAGTGATAAGGATGAAAACACACAGTAGAACGCGCTAACTTTAGTTATTCGTGAAAGAGGACGGGTATTTGTGTTCACGTCATGAAAAAAAAGCTTATCGAAATTGGGTGCTGGTATAACACCTGACAAATCTTTTCAGTTGAATGGATAATAACAATGCCTCGGCAGTTCCAGGTGAAAAAGGAATTCTGTGGAAGTGTTTGTCTTCTACATTGCCGAGGGATTTCACTTCAATAGCCCCCCTTATTTGCTGGAGTCATGAATCATGTGTACAGACGGTAGTCTGATATTCAGGGCATAGATTGAGATGACATTTAATTATATTTCTCGAAATGGCACAGACTAGAAGTGAGAACAACGTAGAACTGATTTCTAGAAATTTAGGAAAATTATTTCGGAAGAATTAGTACTTCCAGGGGTGCGCCACCTGGTCCTTATCTTTGCTTGCCTCATGGCCAACCGGGCTGTAGTGGTTGCACCCCCTCGAACACCACCACCACCACTGCCACACATCACTTTTATCTTAGCTATACCCGATGGATGTTTGTTGCATGAAAAAGGAGCGTAAACTGTCAATTGACAAATTACTATGAAGTTTGCACAAAAAAGGGGTTTTAGCAAGGTGGAAAAAACGAGTAAGGGAGGTAGACGAGGGTTATGTCTCGCACATTTTTCAAAATCTCGTGTAAGGGACACTGGCACATTGTAAATAGTGCGCCTCTAGATTTTTCAAAATTTATATTTTTGAATGTTATAAAGCTTTTATATAGATCAGCCCTCACCTGAAATTATTAAGCCAAAATCAGCGCGCTTATGGGTAAGCAGGACGATTTTATAATTAATAGTTGTCCGGCGACATTATTCATAGACGTGTAAAATGGCGTGTAACACGAGAAACACACGTCAGAGTGATCTCACGGCATGCACCTTGTGTGATCGGTCTGGACCTGTGTGGTGCTTAATATCAATGAGTACGAGTATGATATCATGTAAAATGTGTTAATAGCACATTTGTTGATTACAGTTATGGCAAACTGGGGGAAAACTTAAAAGTTAGCCTACAAATTACATGGATGTCCTTATAGCCTCTTATTAAGTACCTCTCTGCTTTTGGGATGTATTGTTATGCGTAAAAAATCTCTCCTCTATTCTTTCAAATGGCCTAGCCTATCATTAGCGAGCAAATGGACGAATTCATATTTTATGACAATGTGCCAGCCAGTGCGCATTTATTTGACAAAAAAAAAAAATGCGCGCGACACTCAATGTGGGACTACGAGTAATGGCACAAGCCCCGCAGGGGACCGCTATCGCAAAAAATGTATTTTGTTTTCATTAGAAGTAAGGATTGACTTGTATAATTCTTGATACAAATCAAAAGGCACAAATTAATTATGAATTTGCACAAATCGGACTTTTTTCTGCACCATTTATTGCAAATCTGTTAACTTCCAGTCAATTTTATAGGACAACACTGTATATTACCTGCGTGTAGAACGAATCATACTTTCTCATCTCAGCATTCATTTTCCCAAATAACAAATTTTAAAAAGAAATTAAAAAAAATAAATATTTTGGGATTTTTTGGAGGAGGGTTACTAAACTAGAGTACTTGTGTTGAAATATGCTTTGTATTATTCACATCAAATGCTGCTGCTCTGCTGCTGCTGCTGATGATGATGATATGATCAGTCATATGATCATGATCATGGTCATGATGATGATGATGATCATGATGATGATATCATGATCATTGATGATCATGATCCTGATGAGATGATGTCATGATGGATGATGATGATCATGATGATGATGATGATGATGCATCATGATGATCATGATGATCATGATCATGATGATCATGATCATGAGGATCAGATGATGATTGATGATGAGTGATAATGATGATGAGATGGTGAGTGATGATGATGAGATGATGATGATTGGATGATGATGCTGATCACGATTGGTGATGTTGGTAATTGTTTTCTTCTTTTGTTAGAATTTGGAAGGAACTCATAGGTTTGGACACCTAAAATGACCAACCTAAAGCAACTGGAACACATGGCTTCGACATTATTCTGGGCTTTGGTTTGTATATCGCTATTGCATTGCAACAACTGTTCATCTTTACGGAAGGGGAATATACCAAAGAATACATTTTACACATAAGCAGGCAGTCCATACAATGTAACTACTAAACTCACTTCCGCCTAATTATTTCACATTCATTCACCAAATGTTACCTTAACCGTTGAGCCCGGCGTTGAACTTCGATTTGAACCAACTGCTGGTGTAGTGGTTTATGGTGACTTCGTTGCTAACGGCACTGACGCTGAAAGAATCAAAATGACCGGAGGTATAAGTGAACATATTCCTCTCCAATTGGAGATAATGATATTCGACTCACTGATGGACCGTCTGCAAATGAAGGTAGACTTGAGGTGTTTTCTAAATGGACAATGGGTACGGTTTGCTGAGGATTACTGGGATGATTCTGATTCCCAAGTGGCGTGCAAACAGTTTAGAGATGTCGACGGCTATCTTCTTTATTACACTCGTAAGGTACTAGGACCTATTTGGTTGGACAATGTTGAGTGTACTGGAAACGAAGATGTGCTGTGGTACTGTGATCATAATGGAATTGGAATTCCTAATGCGGTAAATCACTACCACATGTACTACTAACTACTACTACTACTACTACTACTACTACTACTACTACTACTACTACTACTACTACTACTACTACTAACTTCTACTACTACCTACTTACTACCTATATCCACTAATATAATAATTAGTCTGAAAGTGCTGTTGCCTATTGTTATCTTGGTGGCAGCTGGTCAAACGCACATTCCCATCATCAGCACTAAGATTGCAGATGGGTGACGAGGCAATTTAAGATTAAACAATAATAGCACATTGTTTTGAAGAGCGCCCCCAATTTTCAAAAATTTGATATTTTTACACGGTTTGCATTGGTAACTGGCTCTAACCTATACCTGTGAATGGTTTAAAGCTCCAGAAACGTCTATATGTCCCAAACGAAGGAATTTTTGTGATTAGAATAATTAATAGCCGGAAAATTGCACCATGTACCTATCTACGCCATCCATTAGTTGTTTATTGGTTCAGACAAGTCAAGTTAGAGTCCATTTCTTGAGGTGTCATTAATTCATCATGGACGGACATAAACGTATCATTCCAGCTCTGCCGTTAAGACAATCGGGTCCCAATTGCTAATTACAAAATCGTTCAATTTTATCGAACACTATGCATTTTTGCACATTCTCGTTCACAAGAGTAGTTTCCCTGACAAATTACAACATAACTGCATGTGTAAAAAATATCAAATTTTTAAAATTGGGGGCACTCTTCAAAAAATGTGCTGTTATTGCCCAAGGACACAAACACAAATGCCAGGGGGCTCGAACTCGCGATTTCCAATGGTCTCAGGATCTCTAATGGTCTTTTTCGTTGCTCTTTTGTAATGAATCTCCAATCTAAAAGAGTTCTTACCATTCGGCCTTTCCATTTTTGGTAAAAAGACGTATTTAGTTTTTTATTCTTGAGTAGATACCTCCTATACTAAAGATGGGCCGTATTGCCTTACAGCGGACTATTACATGCAGTGTAATAACCTAGCTAATACACAGATGTGGTATCGCATTGCAGTATACAGTGTGAGTCAATAAAACCCTACATTCAGGACAAGATTTTTCTTCAAGGTTAAACGTTATTTTTGGCTTGAAATGTTTGAATTTGGTTTTGTTTTTACAGGGATAAACAGGCTATCAAAAGATTTTTATTTGGTGTCTTTCGGACATTTTTGCGGAGAGACCTAAAACTTCTGTTTGGCCGATTTCAGCCATACAATGCGGAGAGACCGACACCGACGTATACCATAACATATTAGAGCAAAAGCAATTCACACATGCAATTTCAGATGGTAGCGATTTCTTCTCAACAAAAACATATCAGCTTGAATAAAACGGTCTATTGTGTAACATAATTATAAGTAAAATATCTTCAACAAATTAAATTACCATTGTTCAATCATAGAGAGTCAGTTATTGAATATCAATCCTGCTCAGAGATTTTTGTTTGACATCTCTAAGTTAATTATTTTGCACAAATACAGTATACTCAGTGTCCATAAATTGCGAGAAGAACTTAAGCTGAAGTTTTCTGTAAATACATTGGAATTAAAACTTAAAAATTCAATATCGCACTGTTTTTTCAAGCGGAATACAAAACCTTCTAAACTTTCACTTTGGCTCCCACGTTTTTCCAAATCTTGCTGAACCAAAGTAAACTGTGGTCTTACACAGCTATCTTGACTTTATTTGGGAAATTGAGCATTTTTTTTTCTCAGCATTTTCTTTTGTAATCTCCGGGATATTAGTTTTATAATCCTTTAATTATTCTCCCACCTTCTATTGTTTAACAATACTTTGGTGTTAAATGTTTTTACTCAAATCACTGCTGAAGACCATGTTACTCTGTAAACGTTGTGTCTTTGTTTGGCTCAAAATCGGCCAAACAGGATTTTTAAGTTTCTCAGTAAAATAGGCATAACTTCTTCCTCCAAAGTCCAAATGACACCAAATAAACGTTTTCTAAAAGTCTGTTTATCCCTCTTTATAACCAAAGCAAACATATGAGCAATTATTTTAATTATTTTTTTATTCTGAATGTAGGGTTTTTATTGACTCACACTGTATTGCATTGAAGGTTAATTAAAAAAATCAAGATCTTTCTCTATTGTTTTGATTTCGGTATAAATTCCATGTTGTATAAAACTCATTATAGGACACAGCAAAGATATTGGATTGGTTTGCGAAGGCAGAGTTGATCCTATCAGCAAAAAAAAAAAAAAAAAAAAAGATGGCAACAAAGAATTATTAAAACCAAGTACATGATAATTATAATACAACAAATTGATCCCTTAATGAGTAGTATATTAAAAACATCAGCAGTCGCAGTACATATTGAAACAAAAAGAAAAGAGATTAAAAGTCAAATCTCCATTTTTTAAAATGAATTGACAGCTTATCACGTCTTTTTGCAATATGATATTCAGTTTCCCTGTTATTCTTAAGGAAGTTAACAAAACTCGCAAAATGGGGAATTTTGTTTTGAAATTTACAAACATAAACAAAATATTTCACGCACAAAAAAAGATACGTAATAAAATTGTCACCTTGGATGCCAAACATTTTTTCAAAGGGTGTACTAGCGAAGTTATTTTAATTATTTTTTTATTCTGAATGTAGGGTTTTTATTGACTCACACTGTATTGCATTGAAGGTTAATTAAAAAAAACAAGATCTTTCTCTATTGTTTTGATTTCGGTATAAATTCCATATTGTATAAAACTCATTATAGGACACAGCAAAGATATTGGATTGGTTTGCGAAGGCAGAGTTGATCCTATCAGCATGATCAGTAACCCTTGGCCAGGCTTGCGTTGGATACAAGAAGGGTACAAACAAGACCTTTCATCTAAATCTCTCCTTCGCTACACTGACATTGAATATGGTGGTCTGGAAGTTACTGAGGATAACGGAATATTGGAATACACCGTAAGGTACGTATGTATCTATTTTATTGAACTGTATGTGTAGGTTATGTTTCATCCTACCAGGATTGCATTGCCAAGTTGTAATATTCTCATAACAATAAGTGGTATATCGCTTTAATTTATAAATGTATTTTTTTTTGTATTTTTTTTTTTCACTTTTCAAAATCCACGGAGCGGACCCCTGCCTTGTGTTGGGGGGGGGGCGAATTATTATCACAGACGACATGAATCTTCACCTTTGTTGAAAAGGCACCACTGGCTTCCGGTGAAACAAACGATTTTTACAAATTAAGGCTATATGTGTACAAAGCATATGGCGACTGAATGCCCGATTCATTTCGCTTGAACAATATTTGATATTTAAATTGCGTTATATGCAATTTGAAATGCACTTTAATGGTGCTTTCAATTTCGCTCTCAGTTGAATAATCATGAAATGAATTATATTAAATTGACCGGAAAACCTATATTATTATTATTATTATTACTATGCTATCCCCTATGTTAGGGCGAAATTGGCTTTTGTTATTCACTCAGAACGCTCTTAGGGCGAAATATCGTTTCCGCCTAACGTATCCCTTTGCATTGCGGATAATTCCGTTTTGGATAACAGACGATATGAATATTAATTTATGCAAACCAAGGATAATCCCTAGAATAACAAAGGATATGAATATTAATTAATTTAAATAACATAATGAATAATTCAATGTCCCCCTATTCCACTGTTAGAGTTATTAGTATTATTATTATTATTATCAGGCCAGCGGTATTTGCCTCTGGTGTTCCGCCTCTACTTGAACATGTCAATGTGACAGATAGTTTTGGCGACGGTGTCAAATTCTCGGACGTGTCCGTTGAAACATCTATATCAAATAGTCGCATAGCTGGAAGTCGGAGAATGGGACTTAGTATATCCACAGCTGGAACAGGAAGGATCCATGTAGAAGACAGTGAGCTAACAGAAAATGGGAGAGATGCAATTGAATATGGTGGTAATGCATTTCCTGATGATAATCACCGCTACAAATTCTGTGGTTCGAACCGGAGTGTAGAGGATCATATTTACTTAGAATATACCACGGATGATCCATATGAATGCGTACAGGTAACAAACATAAAACAAACCATTGCTAGGACAATATCTCCAATCACAGTTGTCTTGAATTAGTGTTCTATGATGGAGAGTGCCATAAAGCCATCTGTCTATTGTGTTCTCTATTGTGTGCTGGACGCATCAATTGTTTCAACACTGTACCCAATAGCCTCGTTTATAAGGTCACGGTTTAGCACCTCTCAGATCAGTATATATATAGAAAAAACAAAACGTATGATGGAAAGATAACAGCAAAAAATCATTATGAGATAATGATTTTTGTTACATGTTATGGTTTCACCAAGTCCTAGGTTCGCTAGAAATCCACTGCATTCAAGCCAACCTCTTCAATCTACAATTATATAATATTCAGGGCTGCCCTGAAACCTCGTAGATTAAAATCTACACATATGTGGTCGGAGTCGATAAATATCGCTCGTTAAACGAGAGGGACGGGTTCGATACCATGATACCATATACCACGGCCGGTAGTTCAAGGCTTTGAATTCTAATTGGTCTATGTTGCAGTGCAAAATATATTTATTAAAAATATGATCTTTGTCAAATGGTTTTCGTAGGCCTGGGTAGCACCTTAACCGTTACCAGCAAACGAGAATGCAGGTGACTTTGCCCACATCATTGATAATAATTATTAAAGCTTAATAAATTTCATTTACAGAATTCAGTGTACAGCCTATACATCTCACCATTGGAATTTTTAATCGTTTTATTCCTGCTCATTTTATAGGTTTTTTATTTCTTCACTGGGAACCACGTTAACTGCTTATATTTTATCTGGATCCGGAGGTTCGAGCTGCGGGTTTAAAATTTTGGGAAGGAACTACAACTGATGAGGTTATTAGCTTCTTTCGCGTTAAATACACTAGAATGATAAAAAACAACAACAAATAGGCTTGATGGTTCTGGTGTAAGAGAAAACATTATTCAGCAGCTTCCAGCTGTTAATCACGGCTCAAAAAGGTACGGGCGTCTGCTAGAATGTTTAGGTTGTATACTAAAATTGTAAAACCTAATTTAGAGTGTAAACCCAAGGATTTAGGTGTAAACCCACGGACACCGTTGGAAGAGTTTGACGTTGAATGGACCATCGCCAGTCAGGAAGGGAAAAAAAATAAAAATCGAATCTGGTTACAAGAGACTTCAAACGGTGTGGGTGTCCGCTAGGTCAGACTTTTGTTTTTCAAAGAAAACGTGTGATGTATTCCATTGACAGTACAAAATGAAAAAAAATGCGAAAAATCTTAGCTTCCCGATAAAAAACAAGAAAAAATACCAGAACCCACCATTTTGATATTTTCTCGGCATTTTTTTGGTTGGCTTTCACTAAAATCTTTCAACATGGTGTGAACTATTATGAGGACAAGGAATCATGTTATGCTAAAAATATAACATTAAAGTCTGACTCGAGATTTCGAAATATTATTTTTTGTGTAATATGGGAAAAATAAGTCAAACTGAAAATAAAGATAGAAAACCTAAAATTGCACATTCCGAAATTTGAGAGAATCGGATTTTTGTTTTGCTACAGTAAACATCTACACCTGGCACAAAAAGTAATTCGGCATGTTTTTCGATCAGTATTGGTGCCAAAAAGTCAGACCATTTTGCAAGCTTTCCAAAAAGATACCATTTTGTTGCTGGTCTTGCTCGTTCATTAAACGTTCTCGCTTGTAAAAAAATATGCCACAAATGACCTGAGATAGAGCGCCCGAAGACGCAAACCCCCAAAACCAAAAGGTGAATTTTTGGGATTTTTCAATGGGCACTGTGTGGTCCAAACGCAATAATACGTGTGTATTGATTTCACAAAGAGGGGTTCGAGTGAATGAGCGAGAAAGCCACTTGCAATATGATAGTGGTACACCGTGTTCGTGTCCCCAGTACACTGGCATTGACATTGAAAAATCCAAAAAACTGCAACTTTTGTTTTGGGGTTTGTGTCTTTCGGGCGTCCTACTCATCCAGCCATTTCTGCACGCTTTTTACAACGAGGTATTAATGAAAGAGAAAGACCTAGGCCAACAACATGTATATTTCGAAAACTTTGCAAAAATGGTTGACTTTGGCACCAATTACTGATCGAAAAAACATTCCGAGATACTCTTTGTCTTGTTCCATTACTGTTTCATAACTATACATGTATACATTTTCAATGATTTATTTAAAAAAAAAAAATTTCCGGATCCGGAAGTTATAAGAAAAGTTGGATTTCTATATGAAGGAATTTCGATTTAAGCTTTAGCAATTCGCACAGAGATTAGGATATGGAACAAGGCCTAGTACATGCCAAAAAACACCGATTTTTTTGGAAATTGAGGGCGCCCTCCTCAGGAAATTCTCTGAGTCGGCCTTTAAATCATCTTAGCGGATATTTTAGCGGTCCTCGAGTCATTAAAGCAGCACTGGCGCAATTTTCAGAAAATATGAAAATTACGTCCATTTGCTCGCAAATATAGTCTAGCATGGAAGAAAGAGAATGTGTTTACACATAAAATAACATACCAAAAGAGATGCCAGATAGGGACAACAATAAGAGGCTAAAAGACCTCCAGGTAATTTTGTAGGCTAATTTTATGTTGCTGTAACTTAATTCAAAAACCGTGTCTAGTACAATGACCATGATGAATATCATTAGACTCGTATTACACTCGATATTAAAACCACAAAGGTCACCAGTAGACCAGGACAAACACGGTGCATGCCGTGAGAAATAACTTCTCGCGTGTGTTTGTTTTGTGTGTGTGTGTGTGGTTGTGTGTTTTGTGTGTGTGTGTTTACACGCATTTCGCGTTCGTCTGCTGAAAACGCCGGCGAAAATCGTTCTGTACCCATAAGCGCGCTGATTTGGACTGAATAATTTCAGGTCAGGACAAATGACATAAAAGCTTTATAACAGTTGCAAAATATCAAATTTGGAAAACTCTAGAGGACGCATTTTTCAAATGTGCCAGTTTATCTCTTAAACTCCATTGAGGCCAAAATAAATATAATCATTTATTTTCACTATCGGCTGGATTACGATATGAAACTGGCAAAATGTTCACATCTTTAACAAAATGGCGGGATAAACTACTCACATGCGTCGAGAACTTTATTGTTGACGGATCAACAATTCATCAAAATGGACTTGGAATGTCTTGGACGAGACATACGTTCACCTAGCCTACAAAATACCCGATATGTACATAACCGCGGTAGTGGCATTACTATACCCGGGCATATGGGAAAATGTTCGTGAATGCGTGTAACTTTCAAAATAATACAGTTATGGGAATTTATATTAACTTTGTACATCATAATTCTATGAATATTGGTTTGTGACAAAACACGACATTAACAGATAACGGAAACATCGCCGTGAGCGGTTAAGCCAATAGCTGTGGCGGACGATCATGTCATTTGGAAATGACCATCATGTACGTGCATGATCAGGTTAAACGGAGGACTAGACTTCTATGGCAGTGTACCAGACACCACATCAGGATTATGACCAATACACAGTAATGCTTTGTTTCGAAGAACATTCACTGAAAATGGGAAACGTGCACTGGGTATGTCTGGATAGTCGATGAATGTTAACACAACCATTTGGCCATAATACAGGAACCGACGTCTTGTCACTAAAATACCTCCAACACCTTTCACTCCGGGCGGGTGTCTTCATCAAATACAAAATAAACCACAATGGTGAAGAATGCTGCAGATTCCATTGTGCACTTTTACGGACAGGAAGCGACGTCTTTTGGGTTTAATGAATCGTCTTTCGAAGTAACGTACTTTCAATACAACACATGTGTCAACGCTTTAACCTCGAGTTCTACCCAAATATTTACGATGTTGATTCAACAGATACTTTTACTATCACAAGCAATAGCTTCAGTGATAATGTACCATATCCTTCGTTAGACAACATGGCTCATTTGCTTCCGGCTTCGGTTATTTCGTTAGACATAGAAGTTGTGTTCACAGAAAATTTCATGGACAACCAACTCTTTCCATTACAGCTAGCCATACAAGGTGACAAATTAGGTACCCGTGTGAAAGCAGACCTCAATTGGTGGGGAACCGCAGATGAGAGCAAATTCAGGAATTAATTTGGGACCATATGGATAGATACGATTTTGCTACTGTTGACTACTTCCCATTTTTGTTGTCTGCCGATCTGAACAATGTCATAAGCCCTAACGCAACAAGGTCTGCAATGCCATTCCGACGTGACAATTTAATCGGAGGGGTTGTAGACGGGAATGTCTCGCTCACGGATACAGGCATTAACTTCATTGTAGACCGAGATATCATTATACCGCACTCGGCAACGTTGTATATCGGTCCAGGCGTGACGTTGACTTTTTCTGACTTCTCGACAATATACGTGCAAGGCATATTGATAGCTGATGGACAGTTTGATCAACAAGTATCGTTTAAATCTCATTATACTACGCCCGTTGATGACATAAAGCTGATCGGTGGAACATTTCCATGGGAAGGGCGGCTTGAGGTACTCACTGAAGGAGAGTGGCATTCTATTTGCGGCTATTACTGGACACAGGAAAACGCGCGCGTTGCTTGTCGACAAATGGGATATTTTGATGCAGAGGATCATTTTATTTCGAGTCAACAGGGTAGCGGACCGATATTAAACTCTCCAGTCCAGTGCATGGGGAATGAATTGCGTCTACTAGACTGCAGTCCGTATGAAGACGCAACTCTAACGTGCACATCTCATTCGAATGACGTCGGGATACGCTGCAAACGTCATGTTTGGGGAGGTTTCATTTTCCCTGCGAATGACGAAGTGAGTGAACTGCGTCATGTACATGTTGAAAACGCGGGCTATAAATATCAGTATGACACAAATAAAATCCAAAGTACAGAGGCAATAAATATTTATCTTCAACACCACGAACTGCATAACGTGGATATTATATCAGCATCTATTGCTATTAAAATGTTATACATGGACCCCTTCTTTCCAATTCGCCCAATTTCAAGTGTTTCAGTACGAGATATTACCTATCGCGTTTCTGAAATCTATTCAACTGGAATGTCTCTTGATAATTGGAATATTTCTGAATACAGCAGAGGAGGAATATATGCCGCGTTGAAACCAGACACCTTCAAGTATAAAGAGCTGATCAAATTTATCGAACCCTCCAACAGAATATCTACATGTTATGCAAACAAGACTCTCGATTTGAAAGATACGGTTATCTTATCGCCCCCATTGAGTGGATCTCAGGATTGCAATGGCGTTTTTGAAATCAGCAACATAGACCCAGACGGCCGTGTTGGTGTATTCGTTTTGTATTCAGATTTTGCTGAAATCAGAATTGAAGAACATGGCAGAACTCTACTGGCTGTAGACGATAAAACTCCACATGACAACTCCGTAGTTTCTAATGGATCTAGCATAACAATACGACACAAGTCAAGTCTCAACTACTATGACTATGAGTTTTACCTTCTCGTTAAAGGAGTTGATGGTAAGTTGTGTGCAAATCATTAAATTATGAGAGTTTGTGTAGTCTCACTATGAGTTACAATATGCTCATCCACCAAGGACACAGTTCAGTGGGTTGTAGTTGTACATACATTGACATGAACTGAGCTTGTGTGGTTTGGGTATCATATATCATACCCAAAAAACCAGGAGGTGTATTTTCTAAATACATTGGTGAATTAAATCTACTGAACTGTGCCAAGGGAATTGAGATTTTACTAGCTCATAGTGTCTGCTGCAAGCAGAAAGGCACGTAGAGTAGTATGTCTGTCTGTGTATCTGTGTGTGACATAATCTGTGTGGCAAAAATGTTAACCCTACATATTGGACTCGTACTTTTTTTAACCATTGCTCAATTCACCTCATACTCGGTCAAAAGAACCAATGGCCCAAATCTCCTATGTTGTTTTTTTTTAAACAAATCTGATAAAGCCCCCGAAAAATACCACACACAAACGAAAACAAAATCCTTGTTTTAATTGTTTTGTTTTAATTGTTTTGTTTTTGTTTGTTTGTTGTTGGTTTTTTTTTTGAAAAGGATATGCGTGATGCAGTATTTGTACTTCATTTTTGCTAGGTTTTTTTTTTCTGACTATTAAAACAGACAAAAAAAACCAAAAACAATCAAACTTTATTTTTGCAAGGCTACCGCCAGCGGCACTAGTCGTTTCGAGCTGACGTCGAAACGACGTTGTCTCTCGACAACAGGTCGACGGTTTTAATAAATTTACGTCAAAATGCAAATTGATCGAGTTTTAAGAACCGACTCAATGCGATTTTGCATTTTCGACATAAAGAGTGTGTAAATTTTCTAAAACTCTCGAACGTTCTTTTCGACGTTCCAGCGTGATTGGCCCACTGGGGAGTTAGATCGGTGTAAGGAGGTCTGGCGACTGTTCATATATGCGCCGATATTTTATTACGTACAGTGTATAATGGTGTGTAATCTCTGCAAAAAATTTATGGGTGATTGGAATAGGGTCATTTATACTTAATCGACAGTTTTCTCTGTATGCTGAGAATTCCTATCTGGACATGTAGATTTATCTGCAACAAACCTTATAAAAAGGGCAGTGATTTGGCATATGAAGATAAATAATAAAAGCTAACCCTACACCCTCGATCATTTTAAATGTGTTCTGTAAATTTATGCAGATTACTGTCTCTTTGAATATTTGCATTATGGTGCTGAATTATTAGGTTACAAAGAGGAATCTAAGATTTGGATGCAGCAGTGTGGGCTTGCAAGGTAATTATGATATCGTCGCTGGGCTGGAAAAACCTCATATGTAACTCCAGAGGTCCACGCAAAACCTCATATGTAAAGTGGGGCCCGCAATGCAAAAACCCCTATGTGCATTTTTGGTCTAACATCGGGTCTAGCTTGATTTTCCATGCAAAATGATATTAATCATATGGCACTTTATTTCATAATCGGAGATAAATTAACTTTACCCCCTAATTATAGTTGGAAAGGAAACCTTTCTGGTGAATGTGCATTACAGTAAATTATTCAGTTTTTGGTGTCTCTCGAAATTGTTACATATGAGGTTTTTGTCATGTAACCGTTTTTACTACATGTGAGTTTTGCTCTTAAAGGTCTAAATGCACATATAGTTTTTTTCCCCTCCCAGCGACGATATACAACTTCATGTTTACTTGCTATAATCTTATTAGGCCTAGGAATTTACTATCAAATGGTCAACTATTCATCGAGCAGCGCCTTTCACCCACCACAAAGCGCTCAACTTATGCCTCGCCGTCGCCGAGAAAACACACTATGATGGCCCCAAAGACAGCACTCTCAACAGTCGTTCAGAGCTGGTATCCAATTGCAGACCGAACATAACACAAATATAAACTATACGCTCAGGATACTATGCCCGAGTTTCATTGATACCTACAAGATGGCATTGTTCCTGCCTATTTGGGCTACATGAATTCCTTTTTTCTAAGGACTCGATAATTAAGTTTTTGTCCCAGGTGTCCACACAATTGCCATGTAACTTTATTTCATCTTTCTTTGAGCACTACAAGATGACATAGGTATTTCTAAGCAATTACGCAGTTTGATATTTTGTATATTTTGACCTCCGACCCCTTAACGATGGCTCACATAGCGGTGGTCACTGTGGACTCTTTTCATTTTCATGATGCCTACAAGATGGCTTAGCTATGGAATGTCAATTGACTTTTTTATATTTTACCCTAATGACCCCATTTTGGACCTTTTGACCCCGTATTGTGCATCACATAAGTAATAGAGCTTTTTCCAGTTGGTTCTTGGACACATTTGACCATAAATATCTTACTTTGTTTGAAGAGTTTAAGCGTTTTTTGCATATTATTAGCCAATTTTGCATATCTTGCACGTGCCTCTGGGGCCAATATTCTGTCCCATGATTCGTCCGCGACTTTATCCGCACTTTGCACTAGACATCAGCTACTCCGCGTGTACAATAAGATTAACTAACCCGCCGGACAAATCCTAATCAACTAATCAGTCATATTAAGGACAGTTTTCATTACATCAATCAATAAATATTGGGAGATGATATAAAACAATCAGTATTTTTTTTCAATTGAATTTCTCTACAAACGTTTAGCTTCTTAGGATAAAATGTGATGATATCCATTCCGCGACTCTGCAGTGCTTCGACCACCAGTGCCAGGGCACACCCGAGACCTGTGATTCTCTTCCTATGCGCCCTTAGCGCTCGCTTCTCAGGTCTCACCTGCAGTGGCGTAGCTATCATGTTTGGGGCCCCGTGGCAGACACCAACCGGGGCCTCTAGGTTAGCACGATTCACCGTGCTTCTTCACAGTGGTTGCGACTTTTGTATGGTCCTTCATCAATTTTCACCTTTTTTTTTATCGTTTTTCCTTTTTACCATTTGGCCCCTCTTATAACGCGAGCGGCCTATGTCAAAGCCACAAAGATAAAAGTATCGGCCAGATGCATTAGAAATCGTGCTTCCCCGCAATCATCAAGACGAACACCCTTTTGATTAGGTAACAATGGAATCACGTAATTTAACAACTTAAAATGTTGCTAAAATTTTTTCCAGAACAAAGAACTGTTGTAAAAAAAACTTCACCTCTTAAATTATTTTTATGATATATTGTTGGGTCGTTTTCTTCTTCTTCGTCGCGATTTACCACCTTATTCACATTGTTATCAATCCTAATGCCAATTTTAGATTCAAACTTCAAATCTGTTTCGAACGAACCTTGGACCAACCGATATCATTAACGCGTGGGTAATTTTAAATAAAAAAATGTTACTCATGATCCATCTGAATGAAAATTCATGAGCAAGAGTGCTTTACATAATGCCGGATGAGAGCCCCGCATCAACATCTTGAGACATTTTTCAAATTCCTTGAAATACATATTAGAGATGACTCGCGCTCTCTCTTCCTCCAATCCTTATAGTCCCATCCACATTTCTGCAGAAACTATGTTAGACATCTATGAAGATTTGATGATTTACTGTATTTGTCACAAGCGTTGATGTCCAAATATCTCTCGTGGTGGCGTTTTTGAAAATTTCCTTTTAAATCTATCTTTGAGCTTAGGTACTACCAGGCTGTAACCTGGATTTTTTTGGCAGTAACCATGAGGTTTTAGTTGTATGCCTCAATATTTTTTGATATTCTGTAGGTTACTAACATTTTTTGCCATTGATGAAATGTCTGAATTCAATTAATATGTATGTAACAGAACTAATTTTCTTAATAACCAACTGTGCAACCAATATTTATGTACTTAAATAATGCACTTTTACAATTGTACAATGTGTAAAGAAAAAAAAAACTAAGTGTTAGACTTCAACGCGACATGGTCCGATCGGTATTAGCCCCGTCCCAAATAATCCTCAAATTTTGATATTTGACAGACACTATATTTTTATCGTTTACCCTTTGAAATCTTGGGGCTAACGGATGTTTGGTTTGGATGTTATTAGGGAAAATGATTCCCCATTTTGGTCGATCAAATTAATTTCACAAAGATTTCTTGGATTACAAACTTCAACGTTTTTAGCTCTCACATCAAAACGGATCGAAATATCGGCGCGAAACTTTACAATGGGTTTGAATTGAAGGTCATTCTATCAAGATTAAACTTTATTTTAAATCGGATCGTCCACCTTTAATATCTTTCAGGGCTGATGGCCATTGGGTCCCATACTGGAAAGACCGTGGGTCCCAAATTTAAGAGAAAAAATAAGTCTCTGGGCTCATAACACGTGCCACCAGAATCCACGCTTAACGAAATCATTCTTTATCCTTCAGGGCCCCCTCCCGGGCCAAGTTTCTTTCTCCAACCTCTAGTTTTTTTCTAGAACTTTCGGGGGCCCCAATGTCCTCATTATTTCTAGAAAAACTAGTGCTGGTCAGAATTTGCCATGGGTCAAATGGCAAGAATGGATCCAAAATTTTAAGTCCCAGAATACCATACCAAAACCCACGCGGAAACCCATGACGAGGGTAACTGTAATCAATGTCATTAATAATTACTTTTGGTATCTAGGGCCCTGGTAAATGGCCACCAAAATTTTTAAATGCAGACTTGCACTACGTTGACATTCAGATAGGGCCTTCTCGCTTACCGGTATCTGCAGACTAGAAGGCCCCAGGATTAATAAATGCAAGCGTCACAGCATTTAATTCGGCCTTGTTTTGAATGGCAAATCTTCTCGTCTCCTCCCTCTCTCTCTCTGTCTACCTCTGTCTCTCTGTCTCTTTCTTTTTCTCTCTTCTCCTCCCCTCTCTTTTCTTTCGCAATCTCTTGGGTGGCCCTAACTCGCGTGGCCCGTGAACTTTGTCCACTCTGTCCCCTATGGTAGCTACGCCCCTGCTCATCTGGTTTCTTTATTATAGCATTTAATATATTAAATTATATCATCTATACTTTTTTTTTTTTTTTTTTTTTTTTTTTTTTTTTTTTTTTTTAAAATTAAACATTTCTTACATTAATAATGATTTAATTCCGTTCAGAATGATGGTTCCGTGTTACTCGAACAATGTCGTCTCCTTATATTGCAGAGATTTTGAAAGACCGTACCCAGTACTCCACTACTCCAAGTGGATATGGATAGATTTTCAACATCTACTTTCAATTGCTTAGCAAGGTACGCTATTGATCATCTTAATCTACAAAGGTTGTTTGTTTTTTTAATATATATGATCCTCAACATTAATCAGAGTTTTATATGAAATCCTTTATCCTCCTCCACGTAATTTTATCACAGCATCGTGAAATGCGATTTCACGGAGCTGTTTTACATGGAGTTATCGGAAACGCCAAATGACGACGGAGTTCGTGAAATAGCATGCGTAGTCAACCTACCATAATATTTGCACACTTCCGCATGTAAGTGTTAACATTTTAAAAAAAAAAAAAAAAAAAAAAAAAAAGGGACAGCTTCAAAACCTCAAATCCCATGTCACCAAATGGCGGTGCAGGGCTGGGATTGGCATCGATTTGGTTTCCAATGTATGAACTTTTTTATCAATATGGAACCTTTTTACTGGGGTTATGGGGGTTTGGAACGTTTTGGTAATTACCAAAGAGGTTTTCAGTAAAAAATAAATAAAAATATCCATTATTGCATATGCGTACGATCGTCTTCTGTTATTCACAATTCAAACCTTTGTGGGTGCAGATCTGATTTGAGAGGGCCGCCCAATGGAACCACCACTTGTTTGCAATGGTCTCCTGTTATGAAAAACGCCTCATTTTTTTCAAATGTCAATGTAAAAACATCATGTAGCTTGAAGACTTCTTTAAAGACGATGTGACATGTGACTTCACTCTACAGACACCAATGACCTGGCAGAGCGGTAGACCGTATAAGACGTTTTATCATTATGAATCCCATATGACAAATGATGTAAACGATTCCGTCCTGCGCTACTGCACAACATCATACGGCTCATGACGGAATCAATTGCAAGGTAACCGTCATTTGCTACTTGGGACTCTATATTAAATTTCTACCAGGGGGACTGGCAGATAGACAATCGACATTAGAGCCCAGTGTGAAAGCCAGATCATAGTCCGCCGGGCGCCACAGTGCGGGTTCCATAGACGATAACGGAATAAAGCGTGAAACTAATGTTGGCGTGAAGAGTCAAATGAATTGAGTGCCCATTCTTTTACCGTTTAGCACGGACTATGAAGTCGCGAACTATAATTATTTCTACACCTGGTCACGCCAAATGAGGATGCGCAATCAAAACAGATGTCGCATTGTCTATAGTCCGACTTTCTTTTTGGGATATTGTCACCGAGTCAAAACGAAGGACTTTGAGGTTGCAACATACCACTGCTTTCGTTAGACCAACCTTAAATATCTTCTTCCTACCATCAATAAGAATTAACAAAAAAAACATTAAGGATTTAGCTTAATCTTTATCCTAGAGAATGCATTTGTAATTATCGATGCAGTGTACACCTGTTAGATGGATCAATTTTAAAAGAATGGGCATTATGTGTTTTTTATAGGTATCTCTTAGCATTTTTGCAATATTCCATTCTAAGGCCTTCTCACAGCCATCAAATACAGACTGGACTAGTCTAGACACCAACCTAACTTATACACAGTTGTATTTGCATCACCTATTAGGAATGACTCGATTCGTGTATAACCAAGGATGTTATATCAGATAGATTGCTAGCCCTTTCTTGTGCAGTGTACCACGTAATATGTTTGCTTCTCTGTCTGCGCATACAATTTGACGTTGTGTGTGTGTGGTGTGTGGTGTGTGTGTTGTATGTGTGTGTGGTGTGTGTGGTGTGTGTGCCACTTAACTAGAGATACATTTTTGTGAAGTATTTTTAAGTTTAAAGAGACATTGGTTGGGAGTATTTTACATGTGGGTGTATTTTTTCTTACATTGTGGTTGTATTTTTTCTAGAGTTCCTACGTTACTTTTGTCCTATAACGGATTTTTTTAGTTTAGTAACTATAAAGGCCGGCGCCGCTCCTCTTGGCTACGAAATGAGTAGTTTAGTAAAAAAAAAAAATGAAAAAAACAAAATTGTCTTTTTAATAAAATGGTCAACACAATTGTCTTTTTAAGAGATAATTTCAAAAACTAGATAGTTATGAAATTCCTTACCTATATAGTTTTGTAATATGTTTTTATCCTTAAAAATGTCTAAAAAGTTGACTTGGTTTAAAGAGATGTTTAAAGTAATACTCCCACAATGTATCTCTTTTCAGTGTGCGTGTGTATGCGTGTGCGTGTGTGTGGTGTGTGTGTGTGTATTGGGTGTTTTTGTTGTAGGCTACGTAGGGTATTTGTGTGCTTTGAGGAGGCAAAGATTATGTGAGCATGCTTAACAGGCGACTTTGGGACAGGACCCGCCAGAGCATGCGGGTTTTTCTTCACCTGTGGCCCGAATAGCTAGACGTTTCATATAGAATCCCACCGATGCAAAGGAGGTGTTGTCATTCATTTCCGTCAAGAACTACTGCACCACATCATACAGCGCATGACGGGAAGCAATTGTAATACCTCCATTGCATTCATGGCATTCTATATGAAACGTCTACCCAAGAGGATCGCCTGGTACCGAAACTCCTTGCCACACCGACTCTACCAATTCTGGTTTTGCGATTTCAACAAATTTACAATGCACTTACGTTGCTGATCGTCTTATATTTATCTACAGTAAGAGAGTGGAATAACCCTGTGACCGCTTCCTTAAATTTGAAAGAACCCAAACAGATTCTATACCTCTGTCTGCCCATTATTGAAAATGCAGCATTCTGATTGGTTTGTTTACTGCCCATTATTCTGCAATAATGGGGTCGCGAATATATTTTCTCATTAATCACGCTGTTTTTCGGTAAATATAATAAAATTAAAGGGTTTGCAGTATTATTTATGGGCATCATAATGTATCCTCGGTGGAAAAAAATAAAATAATGGGACTCAGCTGCGCCTCGTCCATTATTTATTTTTTTCCGACGTTTCGGACACATTATTCGCCCATAAAAGGATACTGCATTCACCCTTTATTGTCTTAATATGGTGTCGGTATTTCAATTGTAACCATCGCTCACAGAGAGTTGCGTAATCGCTAGACCCCTTTGTATAACCCTTTGAAAACACAATTCTATTTCGCATCTGCAAAGAGAAACTAGCTCTGAGGGGTGTTTCCCATAGGTGACACCCTTTTTCTGACATCTTTTCTGACACCGCTATGATTCGGAAACCTTAACGGAATTACGGGAATAACCACACGGGTTTATGTGGTTTATTCCGTTAAGGTTTCCGAAAATATTTGTCTGTGTATTTAAGAAGGATAAAACCCGTTGGTTGCCACATAATTCACTTCTTATAATTTTCTAACACCATGGTATTGTTTACCACATTTGGATTTGACTTCTTGTTTGGAGTAATTGCGGGAAGTTAAATTTGAACAAACTTTCAGAAACAGCCCAAAATACTACTGCCATGCGCAAGAATTTTAAGTTCCCCTCATTCGTACACACATTAATGACCTGTTGAAAATCTCTTGGTTTATAGATATTCGTAGTCGAATGTCATATGTTACTGGGTGCATGATGTACAAAGTTATTATTGTCTGGCACCTTCATACCTTGCAGATGGTTTTAATTATGTTAACGATGCCAAACTCTCATAGTACGAGGCATAGTAACGCTGGCGATCTCTATATTACAAGATATTATAAAACTACGGTAAAAGACATTTCACTCCCAAGGTTCTGGAATGTTTTATCTATAAATTTTTTTTTTTTTTTTTTTTTTTTTTTTTTTTTTTAAAATTTTTAAAAGAATTTGAAGTTGTAAATATTTGTTTTTAGTGTGTTTCATCTTGCTCTGCAGACCTTAAATCATATATTTTTTGTATTATTGTGTCTTCTATGTGTATTCTTTTTATTTTTTATTGTGTATATATATTATATTGTACTTTTAATGAAATGGATTGTATTTATCCTATTAAAAACCATGTAAGTATCTGTTGTCCTGTGCAGGGCCTACTGAAAATCAACGTTTGTTGAGTAGTTACCCTGCTAAAATATTGTGAATAATAAATTATAGGGTGTCATAAAAGTAGTCAGAAAAGGGTTGTCACCTTATGGAAACTCCCTCCTGATTGTCACCATCGCATTTTGTGGCCCACTCTCACTCTAAGACCTTACACCTCATATTTACATCACTGTCACGAAAGACAACGCGCCATTTTTTCTGCTCTCTTCAGCGGACTCGAATTTACAGAAAGTTCCAATGCAAATACCCAAATATAGGTTTAAAAATGGGTCAAAATCAACCATCGAATTTGTAGAAAAAACTGCTTGAACCCAATGTAATATTTTTTACCGAAGACCCCTCAGTTAAATGGTTAAAATGTTTGGTTAACGTTCCTTTGCCTATGTAGTTATCTATTTTTACTGACCTCTGTTGACAAGCACTTTCAGACTACGACAACACCAAGGATCCGATAAACGAAGGCACTGTTACCCTTATCATCCAGGTATTACAGAAGAAACGTATATAAAAAAATATATACATGTGTCTTCTCAAAAAGGTTATGGTTATATGAATTAAAAAACAGATGCAAAGAATTGGAAATGATGGTTCCTTAATTACGTTAATTATCCCTATCCCTCAGGCTAATAAGCAGTGTACGGAGCGCCACGGGGGGGGGGGGGGGTTTGGGGCCGGTTTGTCCCCCGCCCCCATTATTTTTTTTTTGTGGCAAAATTCGTCGATTTGGGGGCTAAAAATCACCAATTTGGTGGAAAATCAGCGATTTGGGGCCAAATTGGTTCAAATCTCCAACTATTTGATACTTTTGGCGCCGCATAATTTCATTTTGCCCCTCCCCCCCCCCCCCCAAGAAAATTCACTTTGGCCCCCCCCCCCAAAACAAAAGAGGTCTGGCGCCGCCATTGAGGCTAGTAGGTAGTATGCGTGCTAAGCTGTCAATTCTTATCTATAGAAGTGGTCCTAATCACAATCTTTGGGATTATTTTTTAAACCTTGTTATTTAGAGTGTAGAAATTAAAATTCCAAAGAAGTGATTGATAATGTACGGTCACCGTATTTAAAGCAATAACAGCAACATTTTTTGAAGAGCGACCTCCAATTTTCAAATTATTGAATTATTTTTGCATAGTGGCTTTGTTAATTGTCTAGTAAACTAGACCTGTGAACGGCAATACCCAATATTGTGTATTTGTCAGAATTCTAATTATTCCTAATTGTAAAAAATTATTTTGTACAAGTAGAGAATTTGGAGATTTTTTCAATCGTAGTAATAGTTTCCCAGTACATTACCGACGTCACTGTGAAAATATCTAACAAATATTTGAAATTGGGGGTGGCGTTCCTTCAAACAATGGCTATTATTGCCTTTAGTGATGATAAGTAAATGACAATCTTGTATTTTATCTTACTGTTAATATAGCGTGCAGACGAGCCGCTTACTGCACACACAGCGGTCGCTGTGCAGATGTCAATGCAGATGTAGCCCCTGTTATACACGAAGGTGGGTGATATAGGTAGGTTTGGGTAAACAGGTCTATCAAAATTAATTTATTACAAGATGTTATTTTAGGCATGACAACGAGGCAATGTAATAGCATACAACTTGTTATTTTGCTACTATGTATTTTGTTTGTTCTATTTGCACAGTTCTTTCGTTGCAGGTTTTATATAGTAACGCGTTTTATGGAGAGCCCGTTGATTTCTGAAATTTAAATGATCCTACCTCGTATGAATCAAAAAAGCAACTGAAACATTATATCCTTTTTTAAGTATAAATAATGTAATCAAACCGTTTTCAGTGCAAACCCTGAAAAATACATTGGGGGTTAAAATGTTTTTTTGTCCCATTGCATTTCCTTTAATTAACGACTTGAAATAAGATGGAGGTGATCATAATTTTTCAATGGCGTTCTATATCGCCATCAAGGTTTACGTGCGTCTAAATCCTCACTTTAATCAAACTAACATCACGCTTTCCAATCCTGAACCATGATTAAAATGATCACAATACTAAGTGCTAAATGGCAGGCAACTGCGCCCAAAGGGTATGTGATTCTGTTACCAGGGAGTTAGCCATTTCGCTGGCGACAATATAACCACTTAACGTGCGAATTCAAGCTTACACAGGATTCACATGAGTTTTTCCCATATTTTGGATCACCTTGCAGCTTACCTTGGAGTGCATGCCTTCCGGGGCCTTTGCACGATGGTGATGACGTTTTAAAATACAAAGTTGTCTGTTCGAAGGAATCGCTTTCGAAGACGTTGTGTGCTAATTAATCACTCTTCAGTATTGTTTAACGCAAATTCTTATAAGTGTACTCCATCCACAAATGAAACCAATAGTTTGCAAAAATATGAGAAAATATGGTTTCAATTAAATTTTTAAAAGGCAACATTTATTTTTTTTTTTTTTTTTTTTTTTTTTTTTTTTTTTTAATTTTAATATATTCAAACCAAGAGTCAAGAACTTTTGTATACTAAAAACAAGGGGCAAAATCTTTATTACGAATTGGTGGCTGTTTGTTGTATGATTGATCACTGTACGTATAGACCAGTTAACACACATCTACGGTCACTTTCTTTTGTTGCCTGGAATCCATTCCTGTCGAATCGTTATGGCCCATAGTAATTAAACTCTAACAGATACAATTGCCCAGTGTGTAACAGTCAGGCCGCCTATTTCAAATCCCGCCCTAACATGTTTACAACATTGCCGTTAACTGGTCTATTAACAATCGTTTGAATCCAATACAAGCTAGTATTTTCCTCTTTAACATGTAGAGGTCAACAGAATCCGTTCGAAGAAGGCAATTTGAAGCTTTTAGGGAAGATTTGCCAAATACGTCATGTCAATAGATCATAAATAGGAACGGGTCAGTGAATATTGTAATGCATTTTATCACCATTCCCAGAACAATACATATTTGTACGTATTGGCGCAAACCCCGAAATGGTTAAGTTGTGACCGAACATTATGTTATCCTCTCTCTTCTCTCTCTCTTCTCTCTCACTCCCCCCTTCTCTCTCCGCCCCCCTCTCTCTCCTCGCGCGCGCGCCCTCTCTCGTCTCTCTTTCTCTCAGATTGAAACGGTTTATCTGACACAGACACTGCATCCGGCGGTTTTTTGTTTGCGCCCTGACAATTATTCTGGCCAGGATGGCGTACGTAATTACACAGTCACCCTGTAACGGTACCATGGGTGTCCCACCATCAACTTGCAGATGACTGAATGAGCTTACTCTTCCCAAGATTTACCCTAGTGTTTGGTGAGAAGTGGGAGTGTGAACGTACTACCTGAATACCCATTTAGGCACCCATCATAGAACTCCTGCTTACTTTGGTGGTGTGTTTCCTTCAATCGATGTGGTGTACCATTGCCGCAAGTCCACTCTTATCATCCTCACATATTTGTTTTAAGAGGTATGTTATATCGACAAGGATACCCTCTGAAGATGTTAAAATAAGGTTTCCGAATTTGACTTTACATGGAGCTGCATGCTTTGGCATTCTGAGCAGCATTCAAGATAAGAATACTGGGCACTATCAAAAGTCTCGAATTTAAGCTTGTCTGTCCTTAATGTATTTTTTAAGACAAAAAAAAAAGAAACTGATGTCCACCCATTAGAGACTGTCCAGCTATAATGTCTACATGGTATAAACGGCCTTGAAGACGAGACCCATTTGGGTTACAGAACTCAATGGATAACACAATAACCAGATGGGCGGTAGGATCACTCCCATTCATAATCTATGTAAACATGAGTAATCTTCCTTTTACAAGCGAGAATTTAACAACAACTGTAATTAAATTTCTGTAATGTGGCATCTCTGCTTTGCTGTGTTAAAATACAGTATCATTTTTACTACTTGAGCCTCTTATTTATACAATGCCATCACTAGGTGCATACACTGCATTTGAATAATGAGATAATGGACAAGAACTGCCGCTGCCCTTATACTTGATACTAAAGGATTCTTATTCTTATAATAAAGCGAAATAATAACAATATTACAGTCATCTTGAGAGAGTTTTCCACTGATGTTTTTCGTCAATAACGTGTAGTTTAAATGCTGTTTCATAATATCACAACAAAGGCCATTCTGTTTATGTGTAGCCTAAAGGATTTTACACAGAGCTCACCGTATCACTTTGGCATTGCTCCTACTCCACAAGAAACAAGCGTCCTTTTAAACAGTTGTTTAAACAATTTTGAGTGGTAAAATCTTAAGGGGGATATGTACAGGGGGTTCTTGATGAATTTTCTTTTTTTTTTAAAGAGGTTGTTTTTAGTTCGGTATGTCTCCATATTGGGGCTTGGGTTAAAAATCATATTTGGCACTTTTGTGAACAACCCACCCCATATAATAAGGATAGATCTTGATATGGAACTATTTTTAGCTCAGCCTGACGGGGTTGCATTGGCATCTTAAAAATATACTTGTTTTATACATATTCAGCAACCCTATATTTATTGTATATCCGTGTATATACGCAAATGATAAGAAGAAGGAGGTACTATCATCTATAATATATTTTACAGACCGTTTTTTTACTTGAACCTCATGGCAACAAGGTCTTAGTCCCCGGTTTTCTGCATTTCATTGTTGGGACTTTATGTGTCTTACGTTAGTCTCATCTTGCATTGATGTAAAAGGATAAGCTAAGGGATGAAACTCTTTGTGTAACACGCTGGCAGGCCTTGTACACTACTTTGTGCTAACAACTGCCACATGGACAGTAATGGAGGGTGTCAGCCTGTTACGACTCAAGAACAAGCTTACGGCTCCATACGTATTCTGTCAAAGTATTGTCATTTAGTCCGCATATTGTAGGTCTCCTTGGTAGTGTGCAAACTTTTAAGATTGTTTAAGAAAAAAAAAGTTTTTTATTGCATTATTGTTTATATTTTCTTCGTTATTAGCCTTGTAAGTAGGTAGGGGGAAATTGGCTATTATTATGAACGCTAATTACCTGATGTTCACACTGTTTAACAATTTCCGTAAATTTAAGAAAACAGATTTTCCGTAAATTTAATCTGTTTTAGAAAACATAACATAAAAAACAAAAAACACTACAAAATGTTAATTTACGAAATCTTTCAAAAACTCTGGCAGCAATTTTCCGGACTTTTTTTTTTGCGTTCCGTAATTTAAATTACGGGAAAATTCTGTTAAAATACACATTTTTTTTCCATAATATGAGATTAAATTTCTGTCAACAATAACTGTCAAGTTCGCGTTAATTGACAGAAAATCTGTAATTTACCCTAAAAACAGTCTGGAAATACTGCTGCGCAGAAGTTCCGTAAATTTACGGGAAAATTGTATCTAACAGGGTGGGCGAAATTTCCCCTAACTTTTCGTTGTATTGCGGTTATTCCGTTTTAGGATAACAAAGGATATGATATATTTCGGCAATTTACTATAATAATCGAAAATAGGAATTTATTTAAAATAAATAATAGCTATTATCCCTAGTTAAGAATTAAAATTTCCTGTAAGTCATCAGTTTGTAGAATTAGTATTACAATTTTTGGTGTTACAACATCGTATTGCCCATATTGCGAAAGGGAGGTCGAATTTCTGTGGGCTTGGCTTTGTTATAGTTTTCGTAATATTACGTTCTTATATAATTTGTCCCTAGTTTCTTTTTTTAACTGCTACTTTTACAAGGCTCCAGTGGCTATCGGTGTATAACCCGGCTTTTATCGCCAGAGGACTACGCCCATAAGGACATGTTATATTATAAATACTTAACAGAACTTCGAGATTTCTTTTAAAATGCAGGGGCGTTGACATGTACTTACGTTAATTCGCTGGAAATTATGTTTTTTCCTCAACCGCAACAATTATGATAAGTATTAAAACCCTCGTTCTTGGGAGCATTATGACGCCACTAGTATAGTACGCCACAAGTAAGACCTCTGTCTCTCTGTCTCTTTCTTTTTCTCTCTTCTCCTCCCCTCTCTTTTCTTTCGCAATCTCTTGGGTGGCCCTAACTCGCGTGGCCCGTGAACTTTGTCCACTCTGTCCCCTATGGTAGCTACGCCCCTGCTCATCTGGTTTCTTTATTATAGCATTTAATATATTAAATTATATCATCTATACTTTTTTTTTTTTTTTTTTTTTTTTTTTTTTTTTTTTTTTTTAAAATTAAACATTTCTTACATTAATAATGATTTAATTCCGTTCAGAATGATGGTTCCGTGTTACTCGAACAATGTCGTCTCCTTATATTGCAGAGATTTTGAAAGACCGTACCCAGTACTCCACTACTCCAAGTGGATATGGATAGATTTTCAACATCTACTTTCAATTGCTTAGCAAGGTACGCTATTGATCATCTTAATCTACAAAGGTTGTTTGTTTTTTTAATATATATGATCCTCAACATTAATCAGAGTTTTATATGAAATCCTTTATCCTCCTCCACGTAATTTTATCACAGCATCGTGAAATGCGATTTCACGGAGCTGTTTTACATGGAGTTATCGGAAACGCCAAATGACGACGGAGTTCGTGAAATAGCATGCGTAGTCAACCTACCATAATATTTGCACACTTCCGCATGTAAGTGTTAACATTTTAAAAAAAAAAAAAAAAAAAAAAAAAAAGGGACAGCTTCAAAACCTCAAATCCCATGTCACCAAATGGCGGTGCAGGGCTGGGATTGGCATCGATTTGGTTTCCAATGTATGAACTTTTTTATCAATATGGAACCTTTTTACTGGGGTTATGGGGGTTTGGAACGTTTTGGTAATTACCAAAGAGGTTTTCAGTAAAAAATAAATAAAAATATCCATTATTGCATATGCGTACGATCGTCTTCTGTTATTCACAATTCAAACCTTTGTGGGTGCAGATCTGATTTGAGAGGGCCGCCCAATGGAACCACCACTTGTTTGCAATGGTCTCCTGTTATGAAAAACGCCTCATTTTTTTCAAATGTCAATGTAAAAACATCATGTAGCTTGAAGACTTCTTTAAAGACGATGTGACATGTGACTTCACTCTACAGACACCAATGACCTGGCAGAGCGGTAGACCGTATAAGACGTTTTATCATTATGAATCCCATATGACAAATGATGTAAACGATTCCGTCCTGCGCTACTGCACAACATCATACGGCTCATGACGGAATCAATTGCAAGGTAACCGTCATTTGCTACTTGGGACTCTATATTAAATTTCTACCAGGGGGACTGGCAGATAGACAATCGACATTAGAGCCCAGTGTGAAAGCCAGATCATAGTCCGCCGGGCGCCACAGTGCGGGTTCCATAGACGATAACGGAATAAAGCGTGAAACTAATGTTGGCGTGAAGAGTCAAATGAATTGAGTGCCCATTCTTTTACCGTTTAGCACGGACTATGAAGTCGCGAACTATAATTATTTCTACACCTGGTCACGCCAAATGAGGATGCGCAATCAAAACAGATGTCGCATTGTCTATAGTCCGACTTTCTTTTTGGGATATTGTCACCGAGTCAAAACGAAGGACTTTGAGGTTGCAACATACCACTGCTTTCGTTAGACCAACCTTAAATATCTTCTTCCTACCATCAATAAGAATTAACAAAAAAAACATTAAGGATTTAGCTTAATCTTTATCCTAGAGAATGCATTTGTAATTATCGATGCAGTGTACACCTGTTAGATGGATCAATTTTAAAAGAATGGGCATTATGTGTTTTTTATAGGTATCTCTTAGCATTTTTGCAATATTCCATTCTAAGGCCTTCTCACAGCCATCAAATACAGACTGGACTAGTCTAGACACCAACCTAACTTATACACAGTTGTATTTGCATCACCTATTAGGAATGACTCGATTCGTGTATAACCAAGGATGTTATATCAGATAGATTGCTAGCCCTTTCTTGTGCAGTGTACCACGTAATATGTTTGCTTCTCTGTCTGCGCATACAATTTGACGTTGTGTGTGTGTGGTGTGTGGTGTGTGTGTTGTATGTGTGTGTGGTGTGTGTGGTGTGTGTGCCACTTAACTAGAGATACATTTTTGTGAAGTATTTTTAAGTTTAAAGAGACATTGGTTGGGAGTATTTTACATGTGGGTGTATTTTTTCTTACATTGTGGTTGTATTTTTTCTAGAGTTCCTACGTTACTTTTGTCCTATAACGGATTTTTTTAGTTTAGTAACTATAAAGGCCGGCGCCGCTCCTCTTGGCTACGAAATGAGTAGTTTAGTAAAAAAAAAAAATGAAAAAAACAAAATTGTCTTTTTAATAAAATGGTCAACACAATTGTCTTTTTAAGAGATAATTTCAAAAACTAGATAGTTATGAAATTCCTTACCTATATAGTTTTGTAATATGTTTTTATCCTTAAAAATGTCTAAAAAGTTGACTTGGTTTAAAGAGATGTTTAAAGTAATACTCCCACAATGTATCTCTTTTCAGTGTGCGTGTGTATGCGTGTGCGTGTGTGTGGTGTGTGTGTGTGTATTGGGTGTTTTTGTTGTAGGCTACGTAGGGTATTTGTGTGCTTTGAGGAGGCAAAGATTATGTGAGCATGCTTAACAGGCGACTTTGGGACAGGACCCGCCAGAGCATGCGGGTTTTTCTTCACCTGTGGCCCGAATAGCTAGACGTTTCATATAGAATCCCACCGATGCAAAGGAGGTGTTGTCATTCATTTCCGTCAAGAACTACTGCACCACATCATACAGCGCATGACGGGAAGCAATTGTAATACCTCCATTGCATTCATGGCATTCTATATGAAACGTCTACCCAAGAGGATCGCCTGGTACCGAAACTCCTTGCCACACCGACTCTACCAATTCTGGTTTTGCGATTTCAACAAATTTACAATGCACTTACGTTGCTGATCGTCTTATATTTATCTACAGTAAGAGAGTGGAATAACCCTGTGACCGCTTCCTTAAATTTGAAAGAACCCAAACAGATTCTATACCTCTGTCTGCCCATTATTGAAAATGCAGCATTCTGATTGGTTTGTTTACTGCCCATTATTCTGCAATAATGGGGTCGCGAATATATTTTCTCATTAATCACGCTGTTTTTCGGTAAATATAATAAAATTAAAGGGTTTGCAGTATTATTTATGGGCATCATAATGTATCCTCGGTGGAAAAAAATAAAATAATGGGACTCAGCTGCGCCTCGTCCATTATTTATTTTTTTCCGACGTTTCGGACACATTATTCGCCCATAAAAGGATACTGCATTCACCCTTTATTGTCTTAATATGGTGTCGGTATTTCAATTGTAACCATCGCTCACAGAGAGTTGCGTAATCGCTAGACCCCTTTGTATAACCCTTTGAAAACACAATTCTATTTCGCATCTGCAAAGAGAAACTAGCTCTGAGGGGTGTTTCCCATAGGTGACACCCTTTTTCTGACATCTTTTCTGACACCGCTATGATTCGGAAACCTTAACGGAATTACGGGAATAACCACACGGGTTTATGTGGTTTATTCCGTTAAGGTTTCCGAAAATATTTGTCTGTGTATTTAAGAAGGATAAAACCCGTTGGTTGCCACATAATTCACTTCTTATAATTTTCTAACACCATGGTATTGTTTACCACATTTGGATTTGACTTCTTGTTTGGAGTAATTGCGGGAAGTTAAATTTGAACAAACTTTCAGAAACAGCCCAAAATACTACTGCCATGCGCAAGAATTTTAAGTTCCCCTCATTCGTACACACATTAATGACCTGTTGAAAATCTCTTGGTTTATAGATATTCGTAGTCGAATGTCATATGTTACTGGGTGCATGATGTACAAAGTTATTATTGTCTGGCACCTTCATACCTTGCAGATGGTTTTAATTATGTTAACGATGCCAAACTCTCATAGTACGAGGCATAGTAACGCTGGCGATCTCTATATTACAAGATATTATAAAACTACGGTAAAAGACATTTCACTCCCAAGGTTCTGGAATGTTTTATCTATAAATTTTTTTTTTTTTTTTTTTTTTTTTTTTTTTTTTTAAAATTTTTAAAAGAATTTGAAGTTGTAAATATTTGTTTTTAGTGTGTTTCATCTTGCTCTGCAGACCTTAAATCATATATTTTTTGTATTATTGTGTCTTCTATGTGTATTCTTTTTATTTTTTATTGTGTATATATATTATATTGTACTTTTAATGAAATGGATTGTATTTATCCTATTAAAAACCATGTAAGTATCTGTTGTCCTGTGCAGGGCCTACTGAAAATCAACGTTTGTTGAGTAGTTACCCTGCTAAAATATTGTGAATAATAAATTATAGGGTGTCATAAAAGTAGTCAGAAAAGGGTTGTCACCTTATGGAAACTCCCTCCTGATTGTCACCATCGCATTTTGTGGCCCACTCTCACTCTAAGACCTTACACCTCATATTTACATCACTGTCACGAAAGACAACGCGCCATTTTTTCTGCTCTCTTCAGCGGACTCGAATTTACAGAAAGTTCCAATGCAAATACCCAAATATAGGTTTAAAAATGGGTCAAAATCAACCATCGAATTTGTAGAAAAAACTGCTTGAACCCAATGTAATATTTTTTACCGAAGACCCCTCAGTTAAATGGTTAAAATGTTTGGTTAACGTTCCTTTGCCTATGTAGTTATCTATTTTTACTGACCTCTGTTGACAAGCACTTTCAGACTACGACAACACCAAGGATCCGATAAACGAAGGCACTGTTACCCTTATCATCCAGGTATTACAGAAGAAACGTATATAAAAAAATATATACATGTGTCTTCTCAAAAAGGTTATGGTTATATGAATTAAAAAACAGATGCAAAGAATTGGAAATGATGGTTCCTTAATTACGTTAATTATCCCTATCCCTCAGGCTAATAAGCAGTGTACGGAGCGCCACGGGGGGGGGGGGGGGTTTGGGGCCGGTTTGTCCCCCGCCCCCATTATTTTTTTTTTGTGGCAAAATTCGTCGATTTGGGGGCTAAAAATCACCAATTTGGTGGAAAATCAGCGATTTGGGGCCAAATTGGTTCAAATCTCCAACTATTTGATACTTTTGGCGCCGCATAATTTCATTTTGCCCCTCCCCCCCCCCCCCCAAGAAAATTCACTTTGGCCCCCCCCCCCAAAACAAAAGAGGTCTGGCGCCGCCATTGAGGCTAGTAGGTAGTATGCGTGCTAAGCTGTCAATTCTTATCTATAGAAGTGGTCCTAATCACAATCTTTGGGATTATTTTTTAAACCTTGTTATTTAGAGTGTAGAAATTAAAATTCCAAAGAAGTGATTGATAATGTACGGTCACCGTATTTAAAGCAATAACAGCAACATTTTTTGAAGAGCGACCTCCAATTTTCAAATTATTGAATTATTTTTGCATAGTGGCTTTGTTAATTGTCTAGTAAACTAGACCTGTGAACGGCAATACCCAATATTGTGTATTTGTCAGAATTCTAATTATTCCTAATTGTAAAAAATTATTTTGTACAAGTAGAGAATTTGGAGATTTTTTCAATCGTAGTAATAGTTTCCCAGTACATTACCGACGTCACTGTGAAAATATCTAACAAATATTTGAAATTGGGGGTGGCGTTCCTTCAAACAATGGCTATTATTGCCTTTAGTGATGATAAGTAAATGACAATCTTGTATTTTATCTTACTGTTAATATAGCGTGCAGACGAGCCGCTTACTGCACACACAGCGGTCGCTGTGCAGATGTCAATGCAGATGTAGCCCCTGTTATACACGAAGGTGGGTGATATAGGTAGGTTTGGGTAAACAGGTCTATCAAAATTAATTTATTACAAGATGTTATTTTAGGCATGACAACGAGGCAATGTAATAGCATACAACTTGTTATTTTGCTACTATGTATTTTGTTTGTTCTATTTGCACAGTTCTTTCGTTGCAGGTTTTATATAGTAACGCGTTTTATGGAGAGCCCGTTGATTTCTGAAATTTAAATGATCCTACCTCGTATGAATCAAAAAAGCAACTGAAACATTATATCCTTTTTTAAGTATAAATAATGTAATCAAACCGTTTTCAGTGCAAACCCTGAAAAATACATTGGGGGTTAAAATGTTTTTTTGTCCCATTGCATTTCCTTTAATTAACGACTTGAAATAAGATGGAGGTGATCATAATTTTTCAATGGCGTTCTATATCGCCATCAAGGTTTACGTGCGTCTAAATCCTCACTTTAATCAAACTAACATCACGCTTTCCAATCCTGAACCATGATTAAAATGATCACAATACTAAGTGCTAAATGGCAGGCAACTGCGCCCAAAGGGTATGTGATTCTGTTACCAGGGAGTTAGCCATTTCGCTGGCGACAATATAACCACTTAACGTGCGAATTCAAGCTTACACAGGATTCACATGAGTTTTTCCCATATTTTGGATCACCTTGCAGCTTACCTTGGAGTGCATGCCTTCCGGGGCCTTTGCACGATGGTGATGACGTTTTAAAATACAAAGTTGTCTGTTCGAAGGAATCGCTTTCGAAGACGTTGTGTGCTAATTAATCACTCTTCAGTATTGTTTAACGCAAATTCTTATAAGTGTACTCCATCCACAAATGAAACCAATAGTTTGCAAAAATATGAGAAAATATGGTTTCAATTAAATTTTTAAAAGGCAACATTTATTTTTTTTTTTTTTTTTTTTTTTTTTTTTTTTTTTTAATTTTAATATATTCAAACCAAGAGTCAAGAACTTTTGTATACTAAAAACAAGGGGCAAAATCTTTATTACGAATTGGTGGCTGTTTGTTGTATGATTGATCACTGTACGTATAGACCAGTTAACACACATCTACGGTCACTTTCTTTTGTTGCCTGGAATCCATTCCTGTCGAATCGTTATGGCCCATAGTAATTAAACTCTAACAGATACAATTGCCCAGTGTGTAACAGTCAGGCCGCCTATTTCAAATCCCGCCCTAACATGTTTACAACATTGCCGTTAACTGGTCTATTAACAATCGTTTGAATCCAATACAAGCTAGTATTTTCCTCTTTAACATGTAGAGGTCAACAGAATCCGTTCGAAGAAGGCAATTTGAAGCTTTTAGGGAAGATTTGCCAAATACGTCATGTCAATAGATCATAAATAGGAACGGGTCAGTGAATATTGTAATGCATTTTATCACCATTCCCAGAACAATACATATTTGTACGTATTGGCGCAAACCCCGAAATGGTTAAGTTGTGACCGAACATTATGTTATCCTCTCTCTTCTCTCTCTCTTCTCTCTCACTCCCCCCTTCTCTCTCCGCCCCCCTCTCTCTCCTCGCGCGCGCGCCCTCTCTCGTCTCTCTTTCTCTCAGATTGAAACGGTTTATCTGACACAGACACTGCATCCGGCGGTTTTTTGTTTGCGCCCTGACAATTATTCTGGCCAGGATGGCGTACGTAATTACACAGTCACCCTGTAACGGTACCATGGGTGTCCCACCATCAACTTGCAGATGACTGAATGAGCTTACTCTTCCCAAGATTTACCCTAGTGTTTGGTGAGAAGTGGGAGTGTGAACGTACTACCTGAATACCCATTTAGGCACCCATCATAGAACTCCTGCTTACTTTGGTGGTGTGTTTCCTTCAATCGATGTGGTGTACCATTGCCGCAAGTCCACTCTTATCATCCTCACATATTTGTTTTAAGAGGTATGTTATATCGACAAGGATACCCTCTGAAGATGTTAAAATAAGGTTTCCGAATTTGACTTTACATGGAGCTGCATGCTTTGGCATTCTGAGCAGCATTCAAGATAAGAATACTGGGCACTATCAAAAGTCTCGAATTTAAGCTTGTCTGTCCTTAATGTATTTTTTAAGACAAAAAAAAAAGAAACTGATGTCCACCCATTAGAGACTGTCCAGCTATAATGTCTACATGGTATAAACGGCCTTGAAGACGAGACCCATTTGGGTTACAGAACTCAATGGATAACACAATAACCAGATGGGCGGTAGGATCACTCCCATTCATAATCTATGTAAACATGAGTAATCTTCCTTTTACAAGCGAGAATTTAACAACAACTGTAATTAAATTTCTGTAATGTGGCATCTCTGCTTTGCTGTGTTAAAATACAGTATCATTTTTACTACTTGAGCCTCTTATTTATACAATGCCATCACTAGGTGCATACACTGCATTTGAATAATGAGATAATGGACAAGAACTGCCGCTGCCCTTATACTTGATACTAAAGGATTCTTATTCTTATAATAAAGCGAAATAATAACAATATTACAGTCATCTTGAGAGAGTTTTCCACTGATGTTTTTCGTCAATAACGTGTAGTTTAAATGCTGTTTCATAATATCACAACAAAGGCCATTCTGTTTATGTGTAGCCTAAAGGATTTTACACAGAGCTCACCGTATCACTTTGGCATTGCTCCTACTCCACAAGAAACAAGCGTCCTTTTAAACAGTTGTTTAAACAATTTTGAGTGGTAAAATCTTAAGGGGGATATGTACAGGGGGTTCTTGATGAATTTTCTTTTTTTTTTAAAGAGGTTGTTTTTAGTTCGGTATGTCTCCATATTGGGGCTTGGGTTAAAAATCATATTTGGCACTTTTGTGAACAACCCACCCCATATAATAAGGATAGATCTTGATATGGAACTATTTTTAGCTCAGCCTGACGGGGTTGCATTGGCATCTTAAAAATATACTTGTTTTATACATATTCAGCAACCCTATATTTATTGTATATCCGTGTATATACGCAAATGATAAGAAGAAGGAGGTACTATCATCTATAATATATTTTACAGACCGTTTTTTTACTTGAACCTCATGGCAACAAGGTCTTAGTCCCCGGTTTTCTGCATTTCATTGTTGGGACTTTATGTGTCTTACGTTAGTCTCATCTTGCATTGATGTAAAAGGATAAGCTAAGGGATGAAACTCTTTGTGTAACACGCTGGCAGGCCTTGTACACTACTTTGTGCTAACAACTGCCACATGGACAGTAATGGAGGGTGTCAGCCTGTTACGACTCAAGAACAAGCTTACGGCTCCATACGTATTCTGTCAAAGTATTGTCATTTAGTCCGCATATTGTAGGTCTCCTTGGTAGTGTGCAAACTTTTAAGATTGTTTAAGAAAAAAAAAGTTTTTTATTGCATTATTGTTTATATTTTCTTCGTTATTAGCCTTGTAAGTAGGTAGGGGGAAATTGGCTATTATTATGAACGCTAATTACCTGATGTTCACACTGTTTAACAATTTCCGTAAATTTAAGAAAACAGATTTTCCGTAAATTTAATCTGTTTTAGAAAACATAACATAAAAAACAAAAAACACTACAAAATGTTAATTTACGAAATCTTTCAAAAACTCTGGCAGCAATTTTCCGGACTTTTTTTTTTGCGTTCCGTAATTTAAATTACGGGAAAATTCTGTTAAAATACACATTTTTTTTCCATAATATGAGATTAAATTTCTGTCAACAATAACTGTCAAGTTCGCGTTAATTGACAGAAAATCTGTAATTTACCCTAAAAACAGTCTGGAAATACTGCTGCGCAGAAGTTCCGTAAATTTACGGGAAAATTGTATCTAACAGGGTGGGCGAAATTTCCCCTAACTTTTCGTTGTATTGCGGTTATTCCGTTTTAGGATAACAAAGGATATGATATATTTCGGCAATTTACTATAATAATCGAAAATAGGAATTTATTTAAAATAAATAATAGCTATTATCCCTAGTTAAGAATTAAAATTTCCTGTAAGTCATCAGTTTGTAGAATTAGTATTACAATTTTTGGTGTTACAACATCGTATTGCCCATATTGCGAAAGGGAGGTCGAATTTCTGTGGGCTTGGCTTTGTTATAGTTTTCGTAATATTACGTTCTTATATAATTTGTCCCTAGTTTCTTTTTTTAACTGCTACTTTTACAAGGCTCCAGTGGCTATCGGTGTATAACCCGGCTTTTATCGCCAGAGGACTACGCCCATAAGGACATGTTATATTATAAATACTTAACAGAACTTCGAGATTTCTTTTAAAATGCAGGGGCGTTGACATGTACTTACGTTAATTCGCTGGAAATTATGTTTTTTCCTCAACCGCAACAATTATGATAAGTATTAAAACCCTCGTTCTTGGGAGCATTATGACGCCACTAGTATAGTACGCCACAAGTAAG
>JAMKCH010005425.1:0-40120 GCA_023653785.1 Ophioderma brevispina
GGGCATTCCACTTCTCAGAAGGGAAATGCATATATTTCAGTCAACATTGGAAAGGAAATCAGGCTTCAGTTAAATGATTTATAAAACATAATGTGTTTTTGAATAATATTTGGGTCCTTCAAAATCTCTTGTTGCACCTTTAAGTTGGGCAATTGTCGCCATATAGTATGTTTTGTCATAAATAAACGTGGTATACAATGAGGACATTTAACTTCCTGTAAAGTCCGACAGAAAAGTACAGGACCAATGATCATTATACCATTGACATTGTGAGTTAGAGCTCTGTTTTGGCCTATGTGTTTTGTGTCCTTAGCCAAGATACTTAGTCTCATATACTTTGTTGAACCAAGAGACAAATGTGTAGCTGTGAAGGGTGATATTGTATTCAAAGTGCTACTATGGTGTGCGCCAAGGCAGCTGGGTAAGGTGAAAATGATTGTGACGATTTCCTGATGGCAGCGTATTAATAATAATAATAATTGGCAATAGTGCCTTGAGCACCCTGCAGCTAGGTTCTCCATGAAGAAAAATAACAAAAAATATCAGAAGTGCAGGGTGTTAACTTTCAATTGAATGGAAACAAACACTCCATTATAAAGGTGATTGTTGGGTAGTTCCAATTATTCTAAATTAAACAAATGTTACATTGAAAGTTTTCCAGAAATTAGTCAAACCTTTCTTGGTCGGCCAAAGTTACCTTAACCCTAACACAGTTCTTGTTTCTTGTCTATCTCCCGAGATGAAGGGAAGGGGTAAAGTGAGTGAAGCTTAAAAAGATTGCACATCTTGGGTGGAATTTGAACCCGGTGCCCCGGCGCACCAGTCCCATGAGCAAGAATGGCAAGCCACGAGGGTGTCGCTGGCCTGAATCTGTGCCCATATGTGTGTGTTCGTACGATATGACATCATCACATTTTTTTGGACTTAATGAATTTTCTAGCCTCGGCTCAGTGAGTTTGAGGGAGTTTTGCTTCTGATGGGTTATAATGTGCCAAAGTTAATCTTAAATAAGGTACCTTTATTCTGCAATTCAAAATCTCCAATAAACAGGTTTATTCTCTAAGTCATAACTGTCAATCTTTAATATGATATCTTGCCTTTTGGAAATGAGAGATTCTGTTCTTTAGGTACAAATCTGATGGACTTCCATTTTGCTATTTGCCGACACCTGGTTGTATTTACTGAAAAGTTGTACTGCGACACAGGTCACATTATACTGTGTAGGAGAAAAATAACCAATAAAATGTTTGTGTCTGTTCAATAGGTCTGTTTTATTTCTGATCATGGAAAGTGGGATTTGGCTGATTATGAGCCAGGGCTTAAGGTGCCTTAGAGAAACTAATTTGCCACTGCGTGATAGACAGCTCCTGAAGAGAGAACTCAGCACTGAACTGGTAAGTACATTTAAAGGGATTAGCAGCGATTTGCTAATCCGAAACATCGAAAAAATCATCAAAATTCATATTTTTTTTTGTTACTGGCATGGATATGCAAACATAACCTGCAAGTGGTTGGCTTGAAATTTGTGTATTAAAGACAAGGCAGTAATTTTTATCTGATTCTGTAATTTCTATACGTGCGTATCAAAATTCCGGCTATTTGTGTATTTGTCTATTTGAGGGAGACGGTATGACAAATTTGTGGTTTGTTTCAACATTGAAGCAGTTATATGGAATTGTACACACTTATCCCTGATTTATAAGTTAAAAAATGCATTTCCACATTTGTTAGACTCTCTCGCATTATCTCTGATAATCCCTTTAAACTTTATTGATTAATGTTTATTTTTTGGTCTGTGTGCAAAAATGAGATCAGTAAAGAATATGTTGTGATAAAAGGTAAAGCAAGATCTTCTTATCAAGAAATACTTACAACAGGGCCTTAAAATTAAAGGATAACACTGATAACTTCATTTGACTGTTATGACACTTGACATTTTTCAGAGAGTAACTTTTTACAGGACACTGCCACCGCTACTTCCGAGCGGTGGCCCGGCTCCCTTCTTCCAGCCAGCCACTCCGCATCTATTGTAAGGAATCCTCTCTCCGCCTCCAGCAGTAAGACATCTTTGCACTCGTCCTTCAGTGACCAACCGGAGCAGGTGTTCTCAGTGTACTCCGATGTTCATCCAGCAGATTCTGCGATGAAGCCTAGTGCAAGAAACAGTGACAGGTGGTTTCTACAAGACCATCCAGGGGAACACGGTCTCCCACTGACTATCATGGCAGGTTCAGTAGGAAGCCACAAAAAAGTGTGTGACGAGTAGTTTCTTGAAAGGAATATTACAGTTGTAGGTGTCCAGATGTTTCAGCAGATTCCTGCAGTGCCAGCTATCAGAGGAGACTGGACGGTGTTTTGACAAGAACAACCAGAAGACAATGCGATCAGGCAATTTGCCAACAAGTGAAGCCCTCAAAACAAGCTAAATAGTTGGCGATTTCAACTGCAAAGGCATCGAACTGAAATTGGTTTTTTTTGGGCCTATTACTTTCAGTTACCATGTGGTAGTTTGTGATTTATTTGATGTGACATTTTATTACTTATTTGTTTTTTGCATACCTCTTATGTGGGTGATTGATTCACTAACAATTCTATCCTGACATCATGTGAATAATTTCAAGTTTCAAGCATAGCAGTTTCCAAATTAATTTTGAAAAAAGAAAAAAATAAAAAACTTAAAAAACTTTTTCATTTTTTCCCCCTGGCTTGAAAAGCAGAGCGGGATATTGCGAGGGTGCGAATGTCGTATGGTAGGTATGTATGTGCAGGCGCGGCTCCAGGGGGGGGGCGCGCGCCCCTTCGGTAATTCTGCAAATTCTTGCCAAATCAGCCCATTTTTAGCTATTGGCGACCAGTTACAGCCTTTCAGCCCACCCGTTATTTTGAACATTTTTCAAAGTCGGATCCGGCCATTGCTTGTGGTGTGTCCAGTTGGTTAGGTTTTCTTTTTCACGTCTCCTCAAAAAGTAAAGTCCCGATATATTTTTATTTAAAAACATTATTAGTTTGCCTGGATCCAAGTGTGGGAAAAATAATGGCTTCAAAAACATAATAATGATAACATGATGATTTTGCCCATAATGATTGGTCTCGTTTTAAAATATTGGGCTCGACGCGTCTCGCCCAATATTTTTGCAACTCATACTCGGGACCAATAAATATGGGCTCAAAATCAATCCAATTTTATACCAGACTAGGGGTAGGGGGGCAATAGGGGTTCCTTCATATGTGATGAGGTCAAGGTCACATACCAAGGTCAGGGTCATCTTGAGTGGGGGGTTATACACCGAGGGTTAGGTGAAATTGGTTAGGGAAAATTCCTTGGGATCTCATTTGAAAAAGTTGACTGATTGGAACCTACACTTGGGTCCATAGAAGAAAATGGGAATCTTCATATGTAATGCGGTCAAAGGGTAACATACCAAGGTCAGAGGTCATGTGCCAGGGGGATCATTGTAAGTTTATTACAGTATTTTAATGTATGTATTTTGTGAGTGTATGAATTGATGTTCACCTTACCACGTGCACAAGAATGGTGGGCAGAAGAGCATGGGGGGGGGACTGAAAAAAGCCATCATATTTGAGTGTATTTGTATTAGACTAAATCTACTTGTCACCATTCAGTGGTTAGGAGAACTTCAAACTACAGTAATTAAAAGGCAATTAAAATTCACAATTTTTTTTTTTCTGTTTTCTTTGTTTATGTTTTTATTTGGCCACTGCATGGCCACTGGAGGGAGAAGAGATGAAATAACTGAAAAGTCACAATTGGTGACTTATTAATCCCAATGATGATTGCTGCAATGTGAGTAATTGGTTTATGGTAATCGCTTGCAGGGGTTTTATTTCAAAATATTTAAATGGGGGAAGCCATTAAGCAGGCGGTGGGACCATCCCAATGGAGGGAAAAGAGGCACTCAAAATACTGTGGTAAAACAAATAGTTACACTTATTTTGTTGCAATGATTAAAACAAGCTTTCTGTCGTATTGTTAAAGGCGGCATTTCATGAGCACAGCCTCATCCCCACCTCATTCTCAAATTGTATCATCGGAACTTGTTGGCCTAAGAAAGAGAAAAGGATGTGTCCCAAACTGCAAATTTGATTTACTGGGAAGGAAGAGAAGAAATTTGTGATTTTTATTTTAGTCTGGGAAACGGATAAGAAAATTAAAACACAAGTGGTCTATGGGGCACTTTGACATGAACATTTGCTAATAACATTCAAAAGCACCTTCAGAATCACGTAAATTTTGAAAATAACCTTTTCTTGAGGGTATCTAATGAACCTATAAAACAAAAAAAGTTGCTAAGATCATGAAATGCACCAAGCTAGTTAGAGAGTAATTTTTCCCCACTTTTTATATGGTCATAAACTTAATTTTAAAGGGGATGGCTCAATGTAAGCCATAAGTTTTTAATCTTGATAGAATGGCCTCACCCCAAAACCCCATTGTAAAGTTTTGCACCGATATTTCAACCCCGGTTTGATGTGAATGACTTGAAAGCTCAAGACGTGATTTTGCAATCCCTGTAAAGTACTGTTTAAATAAAATTATATTGGTTTGACCCAAAAAGGGGCACATTTTCGGCTTCATAACATCCAAACCAAACATCCTTTAGCCGGAGAGATTCACAGGGTCAATGAGAAAAATAGGAGCCTTTCTTCTGATACAAATTTTGACCACTTCGTTTTAAAACCTGGGGGTCCCTGTGGACGATGTGTTATAGCGATCGAGGCCATGGACTTTAAGGTCACACAGAAGGGATTTCAAATTTTGGCCAGATGGGGATCCTGACAAAATTCTAATTAGGTCAGCATGTGAGGGGGGAAAAAGATTTTCCCACCATCAGACAATTCTTGAAAAACAATTGAAAATGAAAGGAACGAGTACATTAAAATAATTTAGTGTTGTGCGTCAGTATTAATAGTAGCACAACACTGAAAAATTGTCTGAAAATCTTATCTGCAATTGCTGTAGCACACTATAGGTCCATTTTTTTTTATACGTACTGACACGAGTATGTCCCATGCTTGAGTAATGCCCCACCTACGTTTTAGGAAAATTGCAGAAAAATTCTAAAGACAGACCATGCCAAAACAATTGCCTACACTAACTGCAAAATTGGAAAACTATTTTTCTTCAAACAACAAACCTTTCAGCATGAATTCAAATGGTATGCATTTTCTAATATCAATTCCATCGCAAGAAGGTTCTAATGATGTCTGGAACCTTAAAGTTTGTGAAAAACATACAGTGATAAGAGTAGAAACACAGCAAAGTATATTTAGGTCGGGAGGTCATAGAGTTTGCCAAATCAATATGGCTGCTGCTACCATATCAATCAGATGGCAAAATTGGTTCAGTTTTTTGTGACTATTTTGTTTTTTGATTAAAAAAATCACTACACTAAACTACTATAGTCATTAATTGCATGCTAGTTACCATCACAAAAGATGAAAGCCACTTCAGAATGAGGGTTGGAAACGAAATATAGAGGAGGAGCGCAGGAGCAGGATCATATAGGGGCCTTATTTAAGGCATTTGTGTACCTCCCACTAGAAGAAAAGGTTTGACACCTTGGGGAGTTAGTATGGACCCACTACATCAATGCTAGTGCTAGTACTCTCAATTGTGGTATCACTTTTTCAATAGGGGCCAATGTAAGTTTACACAGGGGGTCAAACTTTTTAAAATGCCACAATATGTTGTGAAATGTATGCCATATTGTCCATTAATTCTAAGGATTCAAAAAAGTATAGGTTTGTACCACATACGACCATTGGGTTTTGGAGTTATAGGGTTAAAATGGCTAAAAATGTAAAAAAAGGTCAATCTATCTGTACGGGGTCAAACCATTAAAAGTAATCTGATTTTATTATTTTAAAATACTTACAAGTTATTGCTAAGGTAAGAGGACTCCAAAAGGTATAGTTTTTTTATGTTGAAGTTTACTTCGGGAGATAAGGGTCAAAGAAAGAAGGGCAACCGCCATTGGGATTATAATTCTTATGTTGCCCTCTGACCTATTTTGTGCATAACATGATAACTATTAATTGCAGATGCTACAAAGATTCCTTATTTTGCTGCATAGTTAGATGAACACTTCTTCTTCATTTTCAACAAAAAAATTGGGAACTATGATTTTGACCCCTGTCCAAATAGAAATTGACCTTTTTTTACCATTTAACAGTTGCTATATTGAATAAAACATTTTAAAAAAAATGGTCATAGATGGTACAAACATAAATTTTTGGAATCTTATGACTAGAAGGACAATATGGCGTACAGTTCAACATGATTCGGGCATTTTATAGTTTGACCCCTGTTGAAACTTAAATTGGCCCCTATGGAAAAAGTGATTACCACCACATTTGAGAGTACTAACCTAGCCCCGCGTTTGATATAGAGGGTCCATCTAACTACCAAGGTGTCAAACCTTTTCGTAAGTGAGGGGTAAACGATTATGTTTTACTGGGTACTAGCGCCTCCACTAAGACTATCGGAAAAAACTGCATTGGTCAACAGTCGATTTAAAAATTCATGTGAAGTGGATGGACAGTGTATTGCGGGAACGAGTGTGCCAAGACATTTTTGAATCTGGGGTGGGACTATACTGGGGTCAGTACGGTACTTTACTGACACTGCAATGGGAGAAGGGATGAAAACCATCTATGACTCAAATCCGCAATTTTTAAGGTCCAGGAATGTTTGTTTTTAGGTTATGAACAAAAACATTCCCAAGGTGTTTGACACGCTAGTTCCACACACACTGTGCTACGCGGCCAATTTGGTATATGCTCTAATATCCAAAACAGCTGGCCACGTTAAACTCAAAATTTGTAATATGTGGTGTTGGGGATATACTTCCATGTGAGTGAGATAACATCATATAAAAAAAATACATTCGGTCCTCAGACCGTGTGTGTCGCCTGCAGTTGCGGTTAGTAAAGATAGGCCTTAAACATGACCTTTTACCTTGATATGTGACCTTGGACCTCAAACAAATGAGGGTTGCATGTAAACTACCATAACCAAGTTTGGTTCCAATTGACTCAACTTTCAATAGGTCAATTTTAAATTTTCAGCCTATTTTACAACTTGACCTCGCATGACCTTTGACTTGGTATGTGACCTTTGGACCTCATCAACAATGGGGGATGCATGTTGCACAGTGACCCATTTGGTTACATCCATTCAAAGTATGAGAATATTACAGGCACATGTTAACCCTTTTCACAACAACAGGACATCAACAACAACAGACATCAACAGTGGACAAGTGATCTTTATGTGTGGGTGGGGTTCTGCCTTAGGCAGGTGACACAACAATTGGGCCTCGGGTCAGCTACTCTAAGTTTATTATTTCAAAATGTTACATAAATATGACAGAGTGTTACAAAACCACACAGACAACCGGATAGTTGCTAGTCTCTTGAGGTAGCTTTGTGGGACAATGTGCATCATGAAGTGGAAAGGACCATTTCTAATCAAGCCCATGTCTTGAATCTTGATTCTAACTTTACTCTCTTGTTTTCTTTTCCAGCCAATTCGTACTTTTTTCTCTTACAACTCAAAAATAACTCACACTTGAAAAAAAAGAGACATGCCTAAAAGCAATTTTTTAAAAGCTATGTGGGCCGTCTTCTGAGAAAATTTAAGACACAAGCACATTGCTGCTTTCCTTCAATTGCCTAAAGTATTCTAAAGTATGTCAGATAGGCAAGGTAGGCCAAACGATATCGTCACGGTCACACGGAACTAGCACCAAAATTGTTTAATGGTTTTCACTAGAAATTGACAAAACTGACATTGATGAATTGTTTCCAAATATTAGATTGTATGAGATTCGCATTGGTATGTTATTTCATACCACAGATTTCCTTTAAACACAGCTGCCAAAGGGTGTAAGACAGTAGTGTCCTGTATTGTTTGTTGTAAAGACAGTAGGAAGATTTTTTCTGTCCTTAAATGTGTTTCTCGAAGGGGAGCATAACATGACGGCAGGTGCCACACATATTTTTAACTAACTTGATATTATAAATTATAACGGGTTCTCAATTTGTATGTAACAGGTTGTAATGGAGGCAAGTTTAAACAGATTTGTGATAAAAATGTTCACCATTGACCTACAATGTATTTTGGCATTTATATGAATTCTTGCCTAGCAAGCAATGTATGTAGGACTGAAGTGAAGATAAATGATAAGTGTGAAAGAACAATGAGTGAAAAGAAAATACTGTGATAAGTATACTTGATACAAACTGTGTGTAGTATGTTTTTTTACCTCACTGAAAACCAGGTGTTTAAAGGGCAATGAGAGATTTCAAATAACAAGTGTCCTAAAAAATCTGATAATTCTGATTCTGGTACTGGTTGTAAAGCTTTATCAAAAATTATTCCCTTTGAAAGGATTTAAAGCTGAGGAACTGTTCTTGGGTACAAAAATGTGAAATTTCGAGTTTGTTATAGGAGCAAATGAAAATTCAGGCTATGTTTTATTGATATAAGCATATGCAATCACCTTTTGTTTTAATTTTATTTCTTAACCATTTCTCAACCCATGAATGCCGGAGGAGATTCACATTCCTTAATGCAAACAAAAAAAATTGGCGTCAGTGTAGCCTGAGTTTTTTTTAGCACTATTTCGAACATGCATCTCCAAAATACGATGCTACCGCTGCATGACCATTGGATGAACAGCGGTCGTTAGGGTAGTGGTGGTGCAGGGTTCCCATTAGGTTGTGACTTAGCTTGAAGTCCACTGGACGTAATAATTACAAATATTCAGAATATTTGGTCCAGTGGAATATTTTGTGGTTCGAGAACAGCCTACAAATGTTAATACTACTAATCGGGGGCTTATTCAGTTTCCAAATACATGGGTGGGTGCATAAGATGTTCTGTGCCTTGTGAAACTTAGGGGGGGGTATCCACATTTCCTTTATTTTAATGTTAACAAGTTTGTTTTTTGTCAGACAATAATAATAGTATGCCATGCAAAGTGTGAAATTGGTTGTCCACAAGGCACTATTATGAATGCTGCATTTAGCAGAAATAGATCTATAAATTTTTGCTTTTGGTTTGGAAAATTATTTTTGCCTGTCAGAGGCTTAGAAGTATGGGGTCCAAGTGAACCTCATTCTGAATTAATTCTATTAAGTCCAGCGAAAGAAAATTCTATCTGTATTTGACGCCAAAAACCAAAGCGGGAACCCTGGGTGGCGCCCTAAAATAATGCAGCACTGTCTTGAACTTAAGCAAAATGCATTGATCGGGCAGTAATGATCTCTTCACTTTGAATACAGGTACTGTGTTAAAGGTGGAACAAGAGTATTTCACATATCAGGTGTCCCTAAAATCGAAAATACTGATTTGTGTGCACTGGTGTATATCCCTCGAAAAGGATTTTTAAGCGAGAACTGTTTTCTTGGTACAAAAAATTGTGAATTTTAATTTTCCTATAGGAGCAAATACGAAATCGCTATGCCAAATTTCCCTTTTGTTTTCTTTAAGTTGTTATTTCTGTAGCCAAATTAAAAGTAAGAATCTATTGAGTGTGTTAATCTATATGAAATCTCTTCATTGCCCCTTAAGTCTAACGAGCTTCACTTCAGCCACTTATAAAATGGAACTCAATCAATTAATTTACTGATATTAAGTCGTGAGAATCATAGCAAGGTTAGGTTTCTGCTCGTTTTGAAATGGGGAGAGGTAAATCTTCATAGTGTGAAGGATGAGTGAAATCTGGGGTTTTTAAAAATGTTTAAAGGGGGATGGCCCGATTTAATTTTATAAGGCTTTCATCTTAATTGAATGAACTTGACCCCAAAACCCATATGTAAAGTTCCGCCCACAATATTTCAATCATTTCTGGTGAGAGCTAAACGTGATTTATGTAAGTCCCAGAGTACGGTGTATAAATTAATATTGGTTGACCAAAATGGGGCACATTCATCCACACTAAAATCATTTAGCCTCAGTGTCACAGGGAGGAAAATGAGAAGAAAATATGGCTTTAGGGGACCCCAAAATATTGATCACATAAAAACCTCGGGTGAAAGATTAGTGCGGGGGTGGTGGATGTGAGCTGTGACAGCTAGAGTAAGGTATGGGTGGGTGAGTTTAGAGACTGTGGAGAAGTGGTACTTGGGAGAAGATTTTCTTTGAAGATTAAAAGGATGGTGTTGTATAGGAGTTGGGTGAGATCATGAGGCTTGTATGGAGTGGGACATGGTGCTGAGTGAAAATGAGATGGGGATTTGAGAAGGGACAGAGAGAGCAATGGTGAGAGCAATGGTGGTGTGTGAAATTGATGGATAGGAAAAGAAGACTGGAGGATTGATGCAGATGTTGGGTTTGGAAGAGGGCGGCCTGACCGCTGGCGAAGGCGAATGGTGGTTTGTAAGATGGTATGGGCACTTGCTGAGAAAGGATGGGAGCATGTTTAAAAAGGGCTTTTGAGTTTGAGGGGGGTGGTTTGAGGAAGAGGGCCGACCCAAAGAGGACATGGAGGAAGCAAGTGGAGGAGGAGAGTAGGGAAGGTGGGTTTTGCAGGATGGGGGTGCATTGTGCATTGAATAGGGGAAAGGGAAGGGAGGAGTAAGGCTCCTCCCTCCCCCGCGATTGCTACGAATGTGTGAGGTGAATCCGACCACCCCGGTTTTGTAGGACAAAACCGGATTTAAAACTTGGTTTTACTATACTACTACTACTACTTCCGGTTAATAAAATCGGGGGTGGGGTTCTGGGAACGACCGCCGAACGAACAAGGCTATCGCATCGGGCCAGGACCTTTATAAATGTTTTGATTGTAACACTCGTATTATGCCACTAGTGGAATGGACACCCCTCTGCTGATACCTGGACTAGTGTGTTCTATTACCTGGGTATGGGAAAATGCCTTGTTGGTGAGTCTAACTGGAAAGTTGGGGAATCCCAAGTCTACAGCTTCATGAAAACTTAGAATGTGACTCGATCTGTATCCGTTGGCGATATCCATTATTTGCTATGGGAATGGTGCACACACAAGAGGAGTGATCAGTTCGGTCTCTGGCGTTTGGCGCGACTCAATTCATATATTGTGCTGGGGTAGTCCTCCTGCACAGCAAGTCTGTCGTTACATTCCCAGCATATGCCGGTACCCATATACTCCTGGGTGGGAGAAGAGGCACGTGAGGAAAAGTGACTAGCAACATGTGCAAAATGCGTGAGGGCAGCAGGGATTGAATCTGCACCTTTATGTTTATGAGGCGAACGCTGTCACATGGCTCCATGGATGAAGCACCGACCAGCACGCCAAAGGTTCTGGTTGAGGTCTGCTGTGGCCAATGTGTTTCGTCCTTGAGTAAGGCACTTTACCTCAATTACTCCACGTTACCCGGATGTACGAGTAACGGCATTATTCAAGTTGGGACGAACAGACTCGATGTAGCGGTGTAGCGATCCCCTACAGCAAAATTTATATGGTGGAGTCTGGCACGCTCACTTGGAAAGAGATGGGAACTACCATTCCTGGATACACAGTGTTAGGCCCCTTTACCTTTATTTATACCGGGCACATGATATTCCTTTCAAATTGCCCGCAGATGTAAATTCCATCTGATCATCTGCATTACAAAATACAGAAAAATGTAAGTTTCAAGCGGGGTCCAAATTCAGGCTTACACATAAAGGTTAATGCATGAAAACGAAAACTTCGATTGATCTCTAACTTGGAATTAAGCATTTAGGCGACTGTATTTAATTACTACACAAAAAAAAATATATTTTGAAACCTGAGTCAGCCTCAAAGTATAGGGGGGTATTAGAGGGGGGGGTGCGTATGTGTATCAGATCCAAGCAACAGCCCACTTGGTCTGCCTATATTGGAGGTACTTGAAGTCACTTATGAACTATACAAACAACTACCCCTAATTATTCAATACCCCAGAGCTGCACCTACCATTTGGGGGGGGGGGAACTCAATATGGAAAAAATATTGGTACACTTGACCGTTTAAGCAAGAAAATGACCCACTCTCCCCCAATGCCCAAGGTTGATCCGAGGTATGTTGTGTTAAGCAGCTCACCAGGTCCCGTAACAATTGAGTGATGGGGGTGGGGAACGGATATGGTAAAGCGCAAGACCACTGCTTTCTATGAACAATGAGCCTAACATAAGATCGCAGTTGGGAGGCATGGGGAGGGTTCCAATTTCAAATGTACCAATTATTTTTTTCCCATGATTGTAGTCCGTAAACCTGTTAAAAAAATACAGCAAGTAAACTTGCATCATCCTCTGGTAGATGGCAGTCTGGAACATGGACCTCAGACAGCATCCAAATATGGAATAAACCCTTATTGCATCTTAACACCAAGTCTGGTTTAAATCAGAATTAAACTGTTCGAAAAGAGGGACAAAGGGACTGCACGCTATTCAAAAATCCCCCTACAGCTTGTCAAACCAGGGGATGTATATGTAGAATGAACACCCATATAAAAGTACAAAAAAAATCACCTAAGGCGACCAAAAAAAAACCAGTGTTTTACGGGGGGCCCGACGGACAAGGATTTTCGTTCAGAATTTTTTTCTCCAATAAATCACTGTTTTGGCCCAAAACTTTATAAAGTTTTGCATTTTTTAAAGAAAATTGTTCTAAAATTGTCATATTACCACCCCCCACCTTCAGGTTTTTCCCCGCTTGCTAAAACCACTTTTTGGGGCCAATTATTTAATGAATTGTCAAATTGCAGTTCCGCTCCTTTTAATCCAAAAACAAAACATCCACCGGGGTATAGGTAGATACAGGGTGATCCCAAAGTGATCGATAGGGGGGGGGGGGTGGTAACCACCCACCCCCCCTCCGGAGAGAAGTACCAACATGCCTAAACACAACACAGGAACATCAATACACTGATTTTGGCTACAATAGATAGACTTGGTCCTCCTCGTCCTTTGATACCAAAATGAGACAACCTGCTAGCATTACGTCACATGACATCATAAGTTCGCAGGAAGCAAAACTGCCATTTCCATAGGACACAACAGGACAATATTCAATTTTCGCAAAAAAGGTTAGGAAAATCAGATTTTCATGCGGTTTTGGATTCTACTTATGGGAATTGACTAGTGTTATATAAAGAAATCATTTTAGAGCTATAATCGGGTGTTTGAGTCGCTAAAATTGCGAATATCAATTTTCCACCCTATATCAGAGTATTTCGTACTGTCCTCACATATGACGTCATGGTGACGTCCATGGGGATGTTAGTTGACGTATTTTTGGTTACCAATGGAAGAAGAAAAACTCTAAGCTATACTTTGGTACCAAATTACAGGAATCGGGATTCAGTACGAAAATCCTTACGGGGGGGTGGTAACCACCCCCCCCCCCATTCGGGAGTTTTGTTACAAAAAATGGCTCCGGAAGACGGGGGTTAAAATGTACGATGCAAAACATGCTGTTGGTTTTTGTGGGACGCCAGCTATAGCTGGCAGGGACCACTTAGCAATCGTGTGCGTGTGGGTGTGTTATTGCGTGGTCCAACTTGACCTCAATTGAAAGTTTAACTTCAATTGGAACCAAACTTCTGTCATAGGTGCACAATGAGGACCTATATGTAGAAGCGGTCAAAGGTCATGGTCTGAAAGGTCAAAGGTCATGTGAGGTCAAGTTGAAAATGGGCTTAAATGTAAAATTGATCTCACATTGAAAACTTGAAGTTCAATGGAACCAAACTTTTGTCATAGGTGCCCATGCGATCCATCATATGTTGATGAGATCAAGGTCATGTGCCAGGGTCAAAGGTCCATGGGGCGCCCACAGGCTTATATTCTTTGGACTATAGCGAGGCGCGAAAGCCGAGAACCGCGAAATCTAGTTTTTTTGCTAAATTTCAAAAAAGATACAGTTAATTAGAGTCAACAAGCACAAACATTCGTGAATGCTCCCAAAAAAAAAGTTTTGTGTAGATGGGAAGTGTTTTTTCTCTTCGTCTTCGTTTAGGATGGGTGATTCCTCAGTGTGTTTCAAACACTTAGTATATCATCGGTGCAGTACTGATGGATTTCTGATGAAGGCGATCGATGCATTTCCAGGATTCTTTGAACTGAAGAAAAGTGTGTTTCTTTATTTTCTTGTCGGTTCCGGTTGAAGATGGGCACTTAAAGGGCACTTATCGGATTGCTAAATCAAAAAATCAGATTTGGCATCTATGAAACAAAGTATAGATGTCCGAACCATACATGTACCCTATAGGCCAAGAGCATTAGTTTAAACCTGGAAATAGCTGATAACAAGCTTAATTTTTCAGGATAGGTCCAGGAATTCAGTAGATAACAGACTAAAAAGTCCCCAAAAATCCCCTGGAGAGCTATCCCAAAATCCAAGAGGCGTCAAAATGGCCGCCATGTTACTATTTTTTCTAAATTTCCAACCAGGACAAGTTGGAAATACAAAGTGTCTATATATATAATTTAAGGCACAGGGAATCTAAGAAAGTCATATATTTTTAGACTTAAAACTCACAAATATCCTAAACTAAGATGGCGTCCAAAAATGGCCGCCATTTTCTGATGGTATCATAACTTATAAGTCGGCAAGTTAGAAGGCAAATTAAGTGTCTTAACATATGTTTTAAGGCCGAGAATCTATAACAAATCTTATTAGAAGGGTCCAAAACTCAATAGTCCCCAACCAGTATGACTTAAACACTTGTTCATCTTATTATATGGTATCAATAATACAAAAATAAAGAGTTGCTCCGGTTCACAAAAGTTTTCAATTCATTCATTCATTCATTCTTCACATTCACCGTCATCCTGGTGCCGCATCTTCATCACTAATGTCCACCTACGTTGCCACAATCTCATCATCATGACATCTAATAATGTTGGTGCGTGATGTTGCCAGTTTACCACAGCGTTGCATTGAGATGTATTCCGGTTATCCATAAGAAGCCAAGATGTTTTCTTGCACTGCTACAATCATCAAGGTTTGAGCAAGTGTCTGGTGTTGATCTGAGATGTCCTGTTGATATAATTTTGCACCTGTCCGCCCATACCCTTTTTAGTTTGATGCAGAGTGCTACACCCATCCATTCTTAAATCTTCAACCGTGAGATAAGTGTGGAAACTGAGACTGATTGCCGTTTGTATGCTATTCTGTGTCGGTATCAATCAAGTATTTAGGAAATGCTGCCCGCGCCCCCATAAAGTTTAGGAATGTCATGCATGTATCTATTGTTAATAACGCTATCCAGTAAGTCTCTAAGGATCCTATATATCCTCCATATTAACAGTTAACCTCTGCATTCTATTTGTTCTACATATGTTGTAATATCTATAGCTCGGTATCTATTGTTTAAGTCCAAAATCTCCGTGGAAGGTCCGTCTTTAACCACCAGCTGAAGTTTCAAAAATCATCATCGACCAGGTTGATAAGGTTTGATTCCACCTGGAGACTTGTAGAACTCACGTCATCGATGTATGTGGGCTAAATTGTTTGCGGCTCTACACAATCGCAATTTTTGAAGAGTCAATTTTGGTACGGCCAATCCCATTTCTGAGTCTGTTGAGCTTGACCCATGCTTACCTACACGTCGCAGTCCTTTGCTTGCTGATGGGCTGTCCACAAACTGCTTAGGTTCAAGGTAGAGGAATGACCATTGCTCTGACCATCTGTCAATGATCAAGTATGATCGATAGGGATAACTGCGCCGCAGTGTCATAGATTGGGTGGCAAAGTGAGGTGGGGGGGATTAGGCTGCCAGGTTCATCACACTTCTTGGTAAGCTTGACCATCTGAAAGGTCCTCCTAAAGTTTAGAGGAGCTCTGATGATGGCCGACAGAATTGTAGATATTTTACAGGCGTCGCCAAAAGGCCAATAGTTTCATTGCAGACAATCATTCAAACGACATCAATCTTAGTAGTGTACACTGTGACTCTATATTGGTGCATGTATTCAGGCTTTCAGTATTGCCAAGGCAACAGTTGGATGTATGTAAAGTGTCGACAGATGCCCCCCCCTCCAGTTCTTCCTGCGAGCTTTTGAGGAGAGTGGCACGAGACTGCGTCTTGGCAGGAAAGTAAGGCTGATGATGTAAAGTAAGGCTGCTGTCCCTTATGACAGCAAGGTACTTTGGTGTTGGGGGTTGGTCCGTGTTACAGTGTACTCCATCTCGAGTGTGTTAAGTTTCTCTTTTTTTTTTGCGCACTGATTTGTAAGTGAAAACAAGAGGCTTACGAGTCCCTTTGGATTTGCTGATTTCAACAAGTGTCCACATCGGGGTGAATTGGCTAACAGTGATTAGGTCTTTCTGGCAACACCATTTCCTAAGGGCTCAGAAGAATCAGCAGCAAGCCATTCCAAGTGCCGTATCATCTGCGTAGGAATCTGCAAACAATCTCTCTTTGGCATTTCTGAGATGTAAAATGTTGAAAAGACTGGTTGCCAGGACAGAACCTTGTTGGACACAATTCCGAAGTTTGGGCGCTTTCTACTGGATTACCCATTTGATGGATCTCCAGGACAAAAGATATGTCTTGGATGAGCACCTTATGACTTGACAAGCTTGACAATCAGGGAATTGCTTTGAGTAGCTTGAGATAGAGAACCGCGATATGGCCAGACCTGTATCATACTCAGCAGTTAGATCTATGAAGACTGAATACTAAGCTATCCAGCCGGCCACAAAGTATGTAGAAATACATGATTTCTATAGTTTCCCTCCGATGGCCAGCTGAAATTTCATGAAATTTGAAGACGTTTAAGTATTGGTGGGCAATATGCAACATATGCCTGTAGTAGATAAAAGTATCGCCCGATACACCAACATGACACCCGGACCGATGACAATAATAACTGACAGCTCGTCTGACTCTGCTATACATAGAGTTGTTGATATAATTAACGTGTCTGTATCTGCTTCTGCCGGCGTTACGGAGATGAGGACTTAAAGGAGTGAGAAGTTGGCTCAAGGGTTAACTTTTTTGATACACCCCTCCGCTTGTGAGTGGTATCTGTACTCGTTCAAAGCCTAAGTCACTTTAAAGTTCTCTAATGTGATAATTGTCTATGCAACCTATAAGCTGTACTCATCAAGATGCCAAGACGGCTGCGCAAGAATATGAGCACAACGGATATAAAAAGGAGAAGAGGCACAGCCTGAAGGCCTATTCCTTTAATTATCGTTCATAATGTTGCCAAGTTCAGACATCATTAGCTTAATGGACATAACTTTTAGATGGGGGGGTGGGGCATGCCTATCCTAAGCTGTATTTTTTGTAACCACGTCAAGGGGAAGACAACCCAGTGTGAATTAATTAAAAATTACTAAAATCTAATACCGTCTTCTTTTCCTAATAAAAGCTGCCAACTCTCTCTTGAAATGTAAAATATCACCTCATTTTCCTTTTCCCAATATCAGTGCCCAATGGATAACACAGAGATACAGATAAGGACATTTTTGAAACTGGGCTAGAGCCAAACCACCCATTATTAGGCAGCTTTTCTCACTTATTACTGTGTTAAAGGTCCCAGGAATGAGTGATAACCTACTCCAATCTTTATGGGACATTCCATTCCAATAAAGGGCCAACAAAAAAGAATCCACTACCAGTGACATCATTATGAAACCTATTGATTTTTCAGTCCGTGTCATGAATAGATTCAACCAGTCAACCTGGAATTTTCAATTGCTCTCTGAAAATCATATACCGCTACCCCCCAACTGATGTCATCACTAACCCCCCAATTTGAATGCTTTCTGGTCCTCCTTGTAGACTTGAACGCAAACCACATCATTCTATTTGCATTTCCTGGGAAACCTTTAAAATGAAATGAACGGGCATGTGTTCATTATTTCAAAATCTCTAATCTAAAGTGAAGCATATTACATGTTGTGCACATTCACTAATAATTTGCATATTAATTACTACATTCATTTACGTAATTTGTCACTGCCAATGTGGCAATGTCTTCAAAAGTTGCAGCTGGGGGATAAACTACTGAAGCTGAGGGATTCCCTGGGCAGGCTGCTACCAGATAAATAGGCATGAACCCTTAGGAGTTTGGCCTTTATAAATATGTTTTTTTAGAATTTCCCTGTATATAAATTCATATGTTTTAGGATCTTATTGTATTTCAATAGGATTGGTTGTAAAAGTTAGGATAAAAAAGACTAACAAAGGTGTCTTTTTTTGGTTGCTATTAGTTTGGGACTCTAGGAAAATGCGTTTATACAATCTTTATGGCCTTTAAAACATACGTATGACACTAATTGATTTCTAATTTGCATATGGAGTTATGATACAATTAGAAAAATGTGGCATTTGACGCCATCTTGATTTGGGGGTACTTATCACTTTTGAACTCTCAAAATAATGACTTCATGCATTCCTTGTGGCCTTAAAAAACATATGTGCGGAAAACTTTATTGTATTTTCAACTTGGTTGGTTGCAAAGATACGATTAAAATTGGGGGGAAAGGAAAATTGCGCCATTGTGACCGCAATCTTGATTTTTTGTACTTGTAAGTTTTGAACTCTCAAAATAATGGCTTAATTTTCTCCTTGGGCCTTTTAAAACATATGTTTGGACACTTTATTTGTATTTCAATTGTCAGGTTGCAAAGATACAATAAAATTGGAAAATGGCAGCCATTTTGACCGCCCCATCTTGAATTTGAAGCGAAGCTCAGGAGGGATTTTCGGGGACTATTTAGGTATGTTATTCTATCAGATTCCTATACCGATCCTGAAAAATTCAGCTTGTTATGAGCATTTCCAGGTTTTGAGGTATATGCTCTAATGTATGGGACTATGATGTTTCCCCCTCACATGGAAGCATTCACCAAAACATCTGATTACAAATTTGTGAATTAAATCGGGCAAAAGCCGTGTGGATAGTAGAAGCCAAAAATGGGTTACAAACTTGGTCCATAGATCCGTGTATTATTTAATGTGTTCGGCAACATTTGGAGACCAATTTGTTCATTACATGCATCAAATGGAAACATTTCCTGGGCCTAAATATCCACTTTGGTAATGAGAAAACATTGAGCTTTCTTATGATTACACATGTCGATCGAGGGTCACCCACCTTAAAGTGAACTCAAAGAACCAGACTGGCCAAAATGTAACCTTCAGACAATTTAATTTTTTTGAAAGGTATAAAACATGTGATGAAAACGATGAGACCAATGCCATTGGTAGACGTTCTAGTAGGTGTGAGAATTTTTAATCATACAATACCTTGAATTAAAAACATTTAAATGTTATTTTTTTGACACTTCTTGGATAGTTAGGCACCAAATCCAATGACTTTTCAATACCTTATGCTACTTACCAAGATTACACATATGAAGGTGAAAGTGGCCCAATTAAAATTTACACCCTTTCACTCAATTGGTCATATATCTGGATCTAGCAACCCAAATGGGATGGGGTAAATTGATAGAGCTATAATAAGGCTTTTATACAGTACATATATTTAGCAAAGATTGACGCAAGAAATATATTTGTGGGCCACCAGCATAGCTGGCAGGACCACTTAGCAATCCATTGTGCATGTGTGGATGTGTTAGGAGCATCCATATCATGGATACATGCTGCCCCAAATCAGCTTGCATAGATCAACTAATCCTAACACTTAAAAGGTGTAACAAGATATTTTGAGGCACCCAAATATTGTATCATAATAGTAATTTCATATAGATTAGACACTCAATAGATTTCTTACCTTGTATTTTGCTACAGAAATGTCTTAAAAGAGAGAAAAAAAGGTGATTTTGATTTGCTTATATTTCAATATAAAACATAGGCTGAATTTCATATTTGCTCCTATACGAAATTAGAAATTTCACAATTTTTGTACCAAAGAAACATTTCTCAACTTAATCCTTTCAGATTGGGATATTTTTGATGGAAAGCTTTACATCAGGGCAAAAATCAGAATTTTCACATTTTTAGGGACACCTGTTATTTGAAATCTCTCGTTGCACCTTTAAAGCCATTACCAATGACTTTCACGAAGGAATGATAGTTAAAAAAAATTGTGCAATTTTGTGGGGATTTTTTTCACAAATGAAAATCAGTAAAAAAACTGTGTTGAAATGATGGCTTATACAATAATTTTTTATTTGTTTATTCTTCACAACAATTGTAAAATTACAACAAATGTACAATTTGAAATAATTTTAGCCCCACAGTAAAGAAAGAGATATCTTTTATTTCCTTTTTTACTCAATGACACTTTTTTTTGCATACTAACAATCCTGACTTGAGTTCAGTTTTGACTATTCAAAGGACACATGATAGAAAATGTTCCAAGTTTGCATGATATAGCTCATGCCAGATGTGAATAAATTGATGTGTTTTCTGACTTTGGATAATGGCCAAGTGTAAGCACTAATATTGAACAAATCCAGTATTGGCAAGATGTCATGAAAGGTCAAGCAAATCAGGACGTTAGATCTGTCTGGCTCATTAATGGTTATTATTTAATTTGTTCAACATTAGAAGTTTAGAACATTAGTGAAGTTTAATATGTGTGTGTGTGTGTGTTTGTTTTTGCATAAAACTTGTGTGTCTTTGTTTTTCTAACATGTGTAGTCACAGAAAAAGTTCCTTCATGGGGGGGGGGGTAGTGTTCTTCCCACAATGCATTTCTTCCAATACAATTTTTGCACTGGTAGTCAAATAAGTTTATAGTGACAAAAGTACCTAAATGAACATAATTCATCCCAATTTTGTAATTTAAGTACATTTCACTATAAACTCATGTGACAACCAGTGCAAAAATTGCATTGGAAAAATTGCATTGTGGGAAGAACACTGTACCTCCTTTTGCAGGGGATTATAAAAGGCATTTTCAGTGGCAAGGGTCAAAATACTTTTTTGGGATACGGGGGCTATTTGAGCAAATTCTGCAAAAAAAGTAGCCCTCGTAGTACATTTTACAACTAGGCCAACATTTTTCACTGGCATTTTGTGAAAATTGAGGGCTAATTGCCCTTAGCCCTCGTGTATTTTGAGCCCTGTTCAGTGGTTACTACAAAAGTAGTATGTAAAAGACACAGTGCACTTGTACTTAAAAAATAAGGCATGTGTGGTCGAAGGTCGCACAAGCAGAAAGACACAAGTAAACCTCTGTGTGTGTATGTGTGTCTCTCTGTGAGGGTGTGTGCTTATAAAACTTTTTTGTAAAGTTTATATTTAGATAGATCTCCCTATAGTTTGAACATCCAATAGTATCTCTTTTTATATCTTTTTTAATTAAATTATGAATTATGGATTAATTTCACTCCGACAAAAAAAGAATCAACTGAAATGGGTGTGGGTGTGTTAGATGAAAGGCTTTGGTCCATTAATATCCTAGGATCTCAATTTTGACAGGTTGAGAGATGGCAATGAGACCACAGATATCATGGCCATCATTTTAATTCTCCCCTTCCTCATAATAGGAAGCCCACTTCTGACACTAGGCATTGCTGCATGTTCACATTCAGCTATTCCATTTGAAACCCACACTCCCCCTGTGGAAGCTGTTACCTCAATCGTCAACAGATTTGGTGTGTATTCCAGAGGAGGTTGTCTACTCGATTGTTCCAAGTGGAATCTATACTCCACCTGTGGATGACACTAAAGGCTGACTCAGAGATTTCCCGATGAGGTGCCCTATTTTTCAAACAATCATTTTTTTTTGCTTATACAGGGTGTCCCAGAATGATGGTACCCATCGATACCCAAAATGTTTTTATTTTTTTTCCATCGAAAATCAATGACATTAGGTAGCTGGTTTTAATGTCCAACTTCCTTATACTGTAACCTTTCATACGAATTTTGAATGTGAAAATCGTACAACCCAAGGAAAATACACTCATTGTGTTAGAGGTTGCTGATTCATACCTTTGGGCACAGTGACAAAAAATGCATGCTGTGTTATCCCTCGACTTACCCAGCCCTTTTTTGCATCACATATATTCCTCCCTTTGGAAAATCTCTTATTAAGCACTTGATACTTTTGATTTTGGTACCAATAGATAGCTATGGATCATTCTCTTCCATGATACCAGATAAGTACCAGCATGCCTTTTACTAGCATACAGTGGACGTCATAACGACCATTAGCAGGCAAAAATTGTTCAATTTTCAGAAAACAAACGTGCACAATTGGCGAAATCAATTTTGCACCAAAATATTTATGACCTATCAGATTTTTAAGCAGGTTTGGGCTCTAAATCCTGGCAAAAGGACAGCTTTTATATACATTACAGAGGATTTAGTGCTTTACTCTTCAGAAAAGTACCAAAAGATAATAAGGGGGGGCCTCATCTTGTGTGGCAACCACTAAGCTTTACTGTCTATTCATCTTATCTACATTTTGACGTCGTACTGGGCATATAGTACCCATTTTAGCGAAGGAAAAATGAGGACCACAGCTCTCTATGGTACCACAATCACACGTTTTGAGTGTTTTAATACTAATCCCGAAGGGACTAATGCATGTTGTAAAAAAGCTTGCCGAAGAGGGTAAAAGTACCATACATTGTTTTTTCACATTAGCCCAAAAGGATGCAATCAGCACCTCTAACACTGCGTGTATTTTCACTTTTGGTTAGTCCGATTTTCCCGATTTCAAAATCTTATAAAAGGTTTTACAGATATAATTAAGTTGGATTTCAACCATCTTACCTAATGTAAATTTGATTTTCTATGGAAAAAAAATAAAACATTTTTGGGGTCATCGATGGGTACTACTCCCTTCTGGGACACACTGTTTACCTAATGCTTATCCATATACTAATCCTTGTGTGAAATACTACTCTCAAATCAAAGTTCTTCATATAGAAAATCACAGTTTTGTTATAAACTTCCGGATCTGGAATTTTTTATACCCATATCCTATGGCACTGTTAAATTGTGCATTAATGTACTGCATGAAACAGAAACTCTGATTCATCTCTAATCTTTAAATATGTTAAACTTCTAGCTGACTATCTTCAGTTCGAGATGACTATTTTTAATTACTACACACAAAAAGATACAATGTCAAAATCTCTGAGTCAGCCTTTAACATTCATCTATTCCATTTGAAACCCACACTCCCCCTGTTGAGCGTTATCTCAATGCTCCCACAGAATTGGTGTGTCTTTCCAGAGGAGTTTATCTACTCGATTTTCCACTAGAATATTCTACTCTTCTGGGGACGATATCTCCACAGAGGGGAGGGTGTATTTTTCAAATGATGCAAATGATGTGACTGTTCCACTTAAACTATGCTCCTTTGTGTAGACTTAACCAAAGGTTGTTGCAAAGAGACTATTTTGGTTGCCCATAGGAGTTTTAAATGGAATTACCTTTGGTGGGAACTCATCATATGTAAGAGTATTGTTTTGTGTGGTGTGTGTGTGTGTGTTTGTGTTGTGGTGTGTGTATGGGGGGTATTTGTGGGTTTGAATTTGTTTGCCATTAGATTTTTTATATTGGTAATGGTCCTTTAAAATATACTTGGCAACTTAGGGTTTAATAGTTAGGGTAACATTTGGGGTACGTTAGTAGTTGAGATAAGCAGGAAGATAGGGTTGCTATCAGATTTCAGCTTTACACCAAACACATGCATGAGGTATTTGTGTACCAGCCTCACCCAGTTGTACTTTCATAGTAAAAGTCGGCCATCCAGGCTCGTAACGGTCCTTGAAGTCCTTGAAAGTCCCTGGAATTGTCAAAATCCTTTTGTCCCAGACCTTGAAACCTGGAAATTCACAAATGGTCCTTAAAAGGGTGCCCCCCCCCTTGAAATTGCATCAGCTGTGTGATGATTTTGATTAAATGAATATCATGGCAACCAAAAAGTATGAATTGTATCATCCATTGCGACATCACGCAATGAGATTTAATATATATTTTGTTACCCTTATGGCTGCTATTACAGGCTGTAATGATTACTGAACGTGTCCTACGTGCAAAGATCACACTGCATTTTTGGTGTGTTTTTGTCTTAGTCGGTGATTGAGAGAAGTTAATGTTCGCGTAAAAGTGAAACTAATTATTCACACATTCTACTAGTACGGATTTTTCGTATTCCGTACGGAAAATGAAGTCGAAATACGGACGTTTTCCGGAAAAAAAATATGGAAAATGGTCGCGTCACTAATAAAAATAAAGTATATACAGTAATAAAATAAGTAAATACAGAAAATTCAAGTTAAGGAAAGAAGGCCATATCTTGCAAAACAAATAAAATAACATAGATTTGAAAGATTTTCAATTTATGAAGTCTGCTTAAATGGTTTCCAACATCATTTTTCTCACCGACTTGCGAAGGATTACCCACATTAACGCTTGATTTAACCATTAACTGCTGTATGCTATTAAGGTCGTCTAAGGGATTTGTTAGTTTACTATTCAACTGCCGAGGTGTAAAGGTAGACCTACAACATTGTATTGTTAGAGTGCTTTTTTGTTTTCAAGAAGGAACTCTTGCAAGTTTTACACTCATTTTTCATGTCACTTCATTAAAAAACATACTCCTTGGACTTACATGTAAGTTCCTACTGACAGTTCCTTGAATGGGCTGTCAGACAGTAGCTCTGCCCATTTTTTCTGGAAAGCTGTATTTTAAGAGCTCTATCTCATGATGCAGTTCTATACATAGGTAGGCTCAGTGTTTTGAAGTTATGAGCCTTAAAGTTTAGACTTTTAAGGTTCATTTTTAATGTACACTATTGTATCTAAACTATTTTCCGTATGGATACGGACAGTTCCTACTGACAGGTCCTTAAATGGGGCTTTCAGACGGCGGAGCTCGTCCTTTTTTTGGAAACGTTGTATTTTAAGAGCTCTAACTCATGATGCAGTTCCTTGTACATTGGTAGCTCAGTTTTCAAGTTATGAGCCTTTACAGTGAGACTTTAAGTTCATGAATGTACTACAAAGCTACACAATATTTTCCTTCTTGATTGTGTTCATACTGACAGTTTTCCTTAAAGGGAACTATCCGATGACCTCTGTCCATATGTTTTTTTCAGGAAAGCGTAATTTAAAGAGCTCTCTCATGATGCATTATTTAATAGATGGCTCAGTTTTTCAAGCTAATGATCCTTTAATTTTGACCTTCTTCTTTTGACAATATTCTCCATATTGACTGTTTTCTATAGACAGTTCCTTAAATGGGGCTGTCAGTCGGCAGTGTCCCACCACATACCTAAACAATCATTACAATTTCTGAATGGGTGTACATGTAGTTTCAATACGCGCCCATTTTCTGTATTTTTTTGTGTGAAAACGTCCGTCCATACCTTTTGTAAAAACAAAAAAAAATCATTTTTGGTATGGATCCGAAAATCGTACAACATAAGTACAACATTAGGTCCTTGAAATTAGCTCATGATAGATCCTTGAAAGTCCTTGAAAAGTCATTGAATTTTGGAAGGAGCTGGCTGTACGACCCTGTCTAACAAGACTTTGATTTCTTCAAAAGAATCATTGTACTTGCCTTAGTTTGTCATTTGTTTTACATGTCAGGAAATGTAACTTGGCAATGTCAAATAATACAAACAAGTAGATCAGCTTCAGAACAAACATGCAATTTTATGCAACAAATATATAATATTGAAGGTTAAGGATATGTTTACAGAGACTAACACTTTCATCCTCTGCAGAGATAATCCCTCTGTGCCCTTCTTAGATCTAGCTGCTAAGGACCTCCTTATTCCCAGGTCCACTGTGGCATAAATCGACCATCTCCGCTAAATACATTGTTATTACATCTTGGCTCTGTAGCCTGGTGTGGAGGTTTAGCTTGAAGCTCAGAAAACAGAATATGCAGATTTGCTTGAACTAATTAGACATATCCACTCGTTTAGATATCTAAGGAACATAGGAGGAATTCATGAAATCTCTTCTTTTTTCAAATTCGATAATTTTGGAACCAACAAGAATCTATAATTTTGGAGACCAGGGTTAACATTGATCAGGATGAAGTCAATTGACAATTCTAAAGTTGGAAGTGAAAATGCGTGGTGATTAGAGATAAACCAGTCGCAAACGGGACAATCCATCTTGGTTATTGTAATAGATGATAGATTACATGAGGAAATAATTAATTATTTGAGTCACAAAAGTTGGTTATAAGAATTGGGCTGGCCTTCACATGCATAGTGCTAATGTTAGGTCGAAGAAAAGGACAGAGTCTATCAGCAACCTGTGTGATAGCTTTTTAAAAATCACAATTTTTTTGCATTTCAAAATGTCCAAAAATGGTAGACAAGCTCCAAGTGCAAACAAAAATGGTTAACAAAAAAAGGCTACAGAAGATTGGCCCATCATTTACTTATAGAACCTTTATGAAAGGTTACATGGGCACAATTAAAATATTGCGCAGTGTCAATGATTGGCACCATATGGGAATGTAGGTCCTAGCTAGGGGGCACCCGAGGGCTTCTTCAAGTTTGGTTTGGGTAGGGATGTGTGCCTCCAAGAGTCTAGAAGTAAGACCCCATATCAATACCAATTATGTCAAAAAAGGGGGACCCATAGCTTGTTCCAGAGATGCAGATTTTAGGCTAAAAAATTTCAACCAATTTTTCATCAAAAATTTGGTTTTCTTTCGTCAAATTTGGACATGTATGCTTCAGATTGAGGTAGTGGGATAGCAGTAGTAGTAGAATGCCCGCCTCTTACCCAGACTGTGAGTTTGACTCAGCTGTGAATGGGTAGACTCTCAAAGGTACAGGCGGCGGGAGAAGAAAGGAACTACCTATCCAGAAGCCGAGGCTGTGTTTGAATGCCACTCTACCCGGCATTGCACTCAACAATCTTGACATGTAAAGGCCGACTCAGAGATTTACTGAGGAGGGCGCGCCCTCAATTTCCAAAAAAATTGTGTTTTTTTGCATGTACATATGCTGTCCATATACTAATCACTTGTGTGACAATTGCTAACTAATTAAATCGAATTCCTTCATATATGAAAATCACAAACTTTTGTTTTAAAATTCCGGCTCCGAAATTTTATAACACGTATCTATGGGATTGTTATACTACACTAAATGTTTACTGCATAAAAACGGGAAAATCCAATCATCTCAAATTTCGGCAATTGTAATTAGTTTTACTATCTTTAGTTCTAGTTTACTATTTTTAATGATTACACACAAAAAAAAATATTCGAAATCTCTGAGTCAGACTTTAAGTATGGGATACCTTTGACTTCAGCTTGAGGAAATTGGACCAATTCCCAAAAATTTTAGAAAATTTGAAAAAAAGAGACCCATTTCTGATGCCCAAAATTGGCATGAAAACGGGGGGTTCAGTCATATACCAGAAAGCTGAAAATTGGACCCATATTGCAGTGCATCACCATGGTCATTTGTGTTGAGTTAGGGCACTACTAAACAAGAATACCGTTAGGCTTAAAAAATCTTTGGGCACTACTTTCTGCATGACATGTGCCAAAAACTGACTTTAAAAATATCTGAAACTGACACCTGTTATTTAAAGGGGCGTGTTCCGATCGGTCTTTGGGACCCCCCTGAGTTACACGTGGAAGGAAGTAGTAGCGATTTTGATTTCAGATGAAAGGCAGCTGTATTTTTCTCATTGTCGTCCTGAAATTTGAGCCTCGAATCATTTTCATTCCCAAGATATATAAAACAAAAAAAAAAATGCCGTTTTAGTGGTGAAACCACTTGATTAGCACAGTAGGAATAGGGCGTTGCCAAACATGCATTATTGCGTCTACCATCAAAACCGCCAAGTTTTTTCCCACGGGTACTGATGGGGTACATGTGCCAGTGACAGGCTCTCATATCAAGTAGAGAGAGAACACAATACACAGAAATCGGAACAACCATCCTTTAATAAAGGTGATGTTAATTTTATGACTGGCGCATGGTAAACTGCTATGTTTTCTTAAATTCGTGCATCTGGAACAGCAACTTATTTTAAGGCAAGTTTAATTGTGCTCATCAATTTTAACTCAATTGGCCCACTATTTAATAGGGTACTGACTAGGAGCAGTTGGTGTCTGAGCATCAGGCATTTGGTTTGTACTACATGTAGTGATTCATAAGTAAATTATAGTCTGTTCACCACATGGTCATTTGGGAATTAGTTTGTACTTTGGTGTGCTATTGTTTAAAGGTGCAGCAAGAAATTTCACAATTAAAAAAAGAAAAATTCAAAATTTAAATTTTATCTCATAAGCATTGTGTGTGTAAGTAATAGTGGTGTTGTCCACATGTGACAATTCAACTACCCAGCAATTATTGTTCTTGCAATTTGCAGAACGAAAAAGAAAAGGAAAGGAAAAGGAAAGAAGAAGCGGAGAGCAGACAAAAAGAGGATGGGTGCAGCCACATAGGAGGAAGAGAAGGAGGGTTGTCGCATGAATCTGCATCTACTTGTGTATTCCCTGACGTGTACAAAAACAAATTTGGGTCATATGGTAATCATTGAAATATGTGAAATCATCAAAAAGAAAGTGGGGGGAATTGCGGGGGTAACTTTTGTTTATGGCAAACAGCCAATTGGAGGACTAAGTGATACCTGAAATCCCAGGGATGAATCCTCTAAACATAAGCAAGTCTGCCTAAACAAACTAACATTTCAAGTATGATTTGTGTGGGTTCAACGTTGGAAAAAAATGTGATAGACTCTATGACTTTTGAGGACAGCAGAGATAGCGAGACATATCGGCCACAATCGGGAGCACAAGGATGTGTATAATTGGTTGCTTTCCAATGAGGAAAATACACATCTGGACATGTGAATCAACTTTTGAAAAAGAGGGGCTCAAGATAATATTTGGCCCATTTGTCCTATTAGATAAACAGGCCTTGAGGGACTTGACTTGCTCAAGTTCCCCAATTCAGACCGAGACTGAAATGATGGATTTGAACATTTACTGTGAAAAGGTGTGAATATAACCATGTACCCAGCTTACTTTAACCACTGGACATATAAACAGGTGATGGTCACAATCAAAGTCATGTGATTTTTAAGCCCATCATCAACATGGTTAGACAATGGTGGTATGACTGAAGAGGGCTAGAACTACATATTTGGAAAGCTGCATTTCAGCTGGTTATTGGCAGGACCTTCCTGCCATTGAGTTATTAGACCACAATATCTCACCTCTAGGCTGTTTTCAGGTGAACGGGAACTCACTATTGGCTGGTGTTGCGCATGTCCAACTGGCCAATCTTACCACTGAACGTCCTTGGTGTGCGAGGCACAGGATATTCCCTACTGGGTCCAGGTAAAATGGTTGTGAAATATTTGGAAGCTACATTTCGACTGTCATTTAAATAAGTATTATGATTGTAATTAAGCAATCAGAACGACCTGCTGTAGGAAAGATGGTAGTGCTCAGGGTGTTAACAACCGCCAGCCAGATGTTAATTACGCCTTTAGATTTCAGGTTTATGAAGGTGCAGATGCAAAAGACAATGCCTAACTTTCCACATCCTGCTTTGCCTGGAAAGTTATACTCGGATCATAATTTCTGGACAGTGTAGAAGTACGTCCGCTTTCCGCCCAAAAACGGCGCACATGGGTTTGCCCGTAGACGCAGTAGCGAAACGAGCAACGCCGCGAGTTCGTTGTTATGTCCAAGAAATGATGGCTCAGAGTATAGTCATTAGGTATCTTATGCATCTGCATTCACCTAAACCTGAAATCTAAAGGTTGTAAGAAGAGAAGATATCAGTAGCTTCCCCGAAGCATTGCTCCAATGCAAGAATTTGTACAGGTAGTCACGTGAATCGTTAGAGAAGAAACATTCTTAAAATACAAGTTTGTGATCAGTACTCTCAATTGAGCCATGTTTATTCTCTATACGATTCAAATCAGAACCGTACAAAAACCTCCACGGGGAGCAATGCATGGGAGAAAAGCTAATGATATATTCTCTTGTTGTAATATGGGGTTTCGTTATAACACGTTGGGTGGATTACTGCTGATTCCAGAAGAAAATTTGAACTGTTGTTCCTAAATATTTTGTTACAGAGACATCAACCAAATTGTGACATAAGATAATCTTTAATTGGGCCCTAACTGGAAATTCAACAAAAAGTACAATTGTGGTTTTTAAATTATTAAAGACCAAAAATGTCTTTATACGCAGATTTTCCTTAAAGTGACCATGAATGATATAGGATGGTTGGATTTAGGGAAAAGCAGTAGTAGTGTACAGGGAACTTTAATTTTTGTTATTCCCCTGCAGTGGGTACCGACAGGGGAGGGGGGGGTTTGGGGCAGGGGTGCAAGTTGCCCCCTCTGCCGAAAAAGGGGACGATATGGACCAAAATATGCATTTTCACCTCTTTTTTTTTTGGGAAATTTGACCAAATTTCAGCCTAGTTTGGGCAAAAATAAAGCAAATTTTGCAAATTTGGCGCTATGAGCGAATTTCGTCAAAATTCCGACTAAGTGGAGAAATTTACGGGACGACATTCGCATTGCCCCCTCTGGCGGGACGACTAGACTTGGAAATTTGCCCCCTCTGGATCGACGGCCCGGTCCGCCACTGTCCCTGGCTTAAAGCACATGGGAGATATTGTGAGCAGCGATTCCTTCTGTGTGTATGTGAGTCTGTTTGGTTTAGGTTTACGGTTAGGTTAGAAAAAGGTGGAACTTCTACAGAACCCAATGTCACAAATTTGACAAAAATATTGGTATGTGGGGTAGGTGGTGATTGATACAAGCAATACCAAGGCACTGTCATCATATTATGCAGATTAATGAGTATGATTTGCATATTGCCTCTGATTGGCTCAATTAATAATACAGGGTGATTTGCCAGAGAAGTTCAATTTGAATCTACTAAATTTGGCGTGTGGGTAGTGTGCAGCAGGTAATACCATGCAATGATGTTATCACTATTGTGGCATATATAATGAGCTTATTTGCATATTTGCTCCTTGCCAGGAGATCGGCAGGTGTTTACTTGACAGTAATTTTAATATAAGTACCCAAGAGTATTAACTTATTACAAATGAAATGTTATCAGTGTATAGTATTTTTATTAGTCATGAGACTAGTATGCAGTGTTTGAATGTGTATATATTCAAACATACAACAAAACACCAACATTTGTTGTACTTTTTCTAATTGCCTGAAATTGTAGGTACAATCTGAGTCTTTAAAAAAACATTTGTTTGCATCCCATTCCAACATTTTTTCATTGCCCCTCACTTAAGAAACGTATTAAAAAATTAGTTTTACAATTTTTCTGGAATTGCGAGTTGTGTCATGAACTTGTAACCGTGATATCAGGGAAAGTGCTTGCCTGTTAAGTCTGTTCATCAAGCACACGTTACTTTTTAAGTGCCCTAGATTATGACCTAAAGGTTGTGAGAATATTGTATTTGAAGTATGTATTTAATATTCATGTTTTTTAGTTTCCATTTCTGTAAACTGCAGATATGACAGTGATGCTTCTGGTAGAAATTAGACTGCAAAATCTGAGCTGTTAATTTTCGTTATTTTTTTAAGATATCGAAGACTCAATAACCAATCAACATTGTTCACAGCAGTTGGAATGAAAGTATTTACAGAAACTTGTCAAATCTAACATTTAAAAAAATACAGCGGTCCCCGAACTGCATGTGTTGTCTGCCATCGCTGATTGTGAATGGGATCGAAGGTGACATGAGGTCTCAAAGGTCAATCTGTGCTTGTCACCCATATGAGTCTGGAACCGTGTGTGGTTCTGCGAGTATGAAGCTAATCAAGGGTAAAATATAAGAGTGCAGTTAAGTGCCGCGGTTAACATTTTAATTACAATGCGGACCCCACCACACACAAACTTGCAAGAGTTATAGTTAAGAGTTTTCAGGTTTTTTCAGGTTTTTAGAGTTTTTTCACTTTCTTATCCAAGCGGATGCGCCACAGGCCTATAAAGTACTACTAGAAACTCCTCTCTTTCTACTTCTTTACGGAATAAACACGATACTAGTACAGTTAATTCGTGATAGGGACATGCGTAATAGTAACTCTAGTAAAAAATACTCACAATGAATGGAAAAATACACCCACAATGTAAAAAAAAATACACTCAGAAGTCTCTTTTGTTACTTGAAATACAATCAGAATGTATCTTTGTAAGTACACTCATAACACACACACACACACCACACACACATACTACCAAAGTAATACCTAGTGGAAGTCTGCCATGGCAACAGGGACAACACATATGGGAGAAAGCATGTTTCTTTTGGGGTTTGAAATATAAGACAGCGCGTACTATATATTTACTTTGTCTAAAAGGTAGTACGTTGCAAGAGTTAATATTATCTTTGAAACACAGATCTGTTTCAAAAAATAACGAAAAAAAAAAAAACCAGAATGAGATAGCTCCACGAAAATAGTGATGGATAACAAGTCCTATGGCTGCCATTTCTTTTGTGTACTGCATTGGAATGCATTTAGGGGTTTATGCCAGAAAATGCATTTCATGTGTCTCAGAAGTTATGTTTTTTTTAGCCTTGGGCATTTGCTTGTATGGACATATCATTAGCGTAAACTACAACACACTTGATGCAGTACATGGAGCATCAGGGGGGGTGTTTGAATCAATCCCACAATTCATTGCAATGGACTTCTGTGTGTACATAAACAAATGTCATACTTAAGGATAAAAAGTGTTCAAAAGTTTAAGACCCACAAAATCCCTAAGTACTAGCACCTTGTGGGCTAAAAGGGAGTGTTTAAACGTAAGATTTTTATGGTTAAGAATATAATTTGTGTGATCACATGGACCTGGTGAGGTGAAATTTCCCAAAAACTGGGGCATTGTGGATTACTCAATACACCCTGCTGATTGTAGCAATCAAGACTATTTGTGCCATAATTGGTCAGCCATTAGATAATCGATTTTCCTTGTCAAACTGATGGAGTCAATATTTACAAAGACCTTATAAAAGGTAGATGGGATGATTCTCTGAGGTTGAAATGGCATAACAAATTTGAAGTACCAAAAAGTATAGTGAGCATACGACTCATCCTCTTAGTTTTGGTAGCACCATTGTTAGTATGATGTCATATTGAAAAGCCCTTATGCATTTATGAAGGCATGCAAGTATTTGTGTAGTTGTGATATTAGCAAGTGAACTGTTATGTCACATTGCGGATGGCTCGCGATTATATCTTTCTAAAGGCAAGTGGGTCATGTTGTCATTTATAGTTTGTTATCCCCCTGGTTTGAAAGCAGAAGGTGATTATGCTATACAGTTCAAGGCGGCGGGGCGGCGTCTGTGTTCGGTGTGTCGGGCGTCGGCTGGCGTCCAACACAAGCGTGTGAACGCGATACATGAGACCCATAAAGGGTTATGGTGAGTGTAACTTGGTGGGTGGGATCGGACTGCCATGCCCCTCATCTCATTAGATTATGGGCGGGCATATGCTAATAGGTACCTAATGTGCATAATTAATGAGTAATTTGGGGTATTGTTACCCACAATCTTGTGAACGCTGGCGAAAACATGAGACCCATAAGGGTTATGGTGATGTGCACTTGGGGGTGGGGATCGGACTGGCCATTCCTTTCATCTGATTAGATATGGGGCGTGGCATAGGCTAATTAGGTACCAATATTTGCATAATTAATGAGTTAATTTGGGGCATGTTTAACCACCAATCTTGTGAAGCGTAACATGAGACCCATAGGGTTTATGGTGATGTGACTTGGTGGGGTGGGGATCGGAATGACCATGCCCTTTCTTATTAGATTATGGGCGTTGCATATTGCTAATTAGGTACCTAATTGCATAATTAATGAGTTAATTTTGGGGATTTTTACCCAAAAGACTTGTGAACAAACTATATGAAGTCCATAAGTCCGATTTTGATTGAAACTGATGGAGGGTTGGGAATCATGTACTCTCGCGTGTTAGGTTTAATGTGGGTTGTCCGGTTATTAAGGGGGGTTGTTCCGGGTTTAAGGGGGGTTGGGTTGTCCAGCTGTAAGGGGGGTTGTTGCCGGTTAAAGGGGGAGTTGTTGGGGTTTAAGGTGGGTTGTCTGGGTGTATGTAAAGGGTGTGTGCCGGGTTTAAGGGGGGTGTCCGGGTTTACGGGGGGTTGGTCCGGGTTAGGGGGGTTGTCCAGCTTTTACAAGGGGGTGTTGGGTGTTTAAGAGGGATTGTTGGGGTTTAAGGGGGGTTGTCTGGGCTTAAGGGAGCTTGTTGTGGTTTAAGGTGGGTTGCACGAGTATAGTTAATGGGGTTGTACCAGTTTTAAGGGTGGGTGGCTGGTTTAAGGGGGGGGTTGTCCAGCTTTAAGGGGGATTTTTGGGTTTAAGGGGATTGTGGGGTTTAAGGTGGGGTTGTTGGGTTTAAGGGGGTGTCCGGGTTTAAAGGGTGGTTTGTGTGGTGTCTAACGTAAGGGGGATGTGGGGGTTAAGGTTGGGTTGTAACGGGTTTTAAAGGGGTTGTTGGGTTTAAGGGGGGTTTTGTGGGCTTTGAAGGGGGCTGTTGTGGTTTTAGGGGGTGCACGAGTTAAGGGGGGTTGTCCAGGTTTTAAGGGGGGTTTTGTCCGGTTTTTTTTTAAGGGGGTTGTCCGGAGTTAAGGGGGGTTTGTCCAGCTTTAAGGGGGTGGTGGTTAATTTTAAGGGGATTGTGGGGTTTGTTTAAGGGGGTGTATGGGTTTAAAGGGTTTCGGGTTTGGTTTAAGGGGGGTTGGTCTGGGCTTAAGGGGGGGTTTGTGGGGGTTAAGGTGGGTTGTCCGGGTTTTTTAAAGGGTTGTCGGGTTTAAGGGGGGTGTCTGGGCGTAAGGGGGCTTGTTGTGGTTTAAGGGTGGTGTGCACAAGTTTAAGGGGGTTGTCCCGGTTTAAGGGGGTTGGTGGGTGTTTTAATGGGCTTTTTGGGTTTAAGGGGGGTTTGGGGGTTAAGGGGTTTGTTGGGCACATAAAGCAAGCGGAACTGCGCAGACGTGCCAATGCACGCGCAGCAGTATGGCGCATGTGCGTATGCATGCGCGGACGTGCACATGGGTTGTCCGGTCCTCGGTTTTTAAGGGGGGTTGTCTGGCTAAGTGGGGATTGTTGGGGTTTAGGTGGTGTCCGGTTTAAAGGGGTTTGTCCGGTTTAAGGGGGGGGGGGTTTTGTCTGGGCGTAACGGGGCTGTTGTGGTTTAAGGTGGGTTTGCACGAGTGTAAGGGGGGTGGTTGCCCAGGTTTTAAGGGGGGTTGGGGTTAAGGGGATTTTGGGTTTTTAAGGGGGGTATTGGCAGCTGATTATTTAAAAAATTTGTAAACCGCTCCCGGGCCAGGGGGATTGAGCGGTCGAAAACGCGACGTGTATTTTGGTACATAACAATGTATGAATCTTTTTTGGTATGGGTTTCCACTAGATGGCTTCTCACCAGATTTATTGCAGAACAGAAAACATCGGACCGCCGATCAGACCAATAGAAAATTAGAAAATAAAACCACTGATAAAATGTTATACAACATCACCTGGCGGCCAAAGGATAAACGATTTGAGGGACTAATTTCTTGGCATGCATCGTGATGAAAAAAAACTGCTTTAATTAAAATGTCATAATGAATAGTTAGAAAAGTGGGGAATTTTGTGATGACATGCCGAAGGTGGGGGGGGGGGGGGGGGGTGGGGGGGGGGCGGGTGGGGGGGCTTGGGGCGGGTGGGGGGGGGGGGGGTGGGGGGGGGTGGGGGGGGGGGGGGGGGAGGTGGGGGGGGGGGGGGGGGTGGGGGGGTGGGGGTGGGGGGGGGGGGGGGGGGGGGGGGGGGGGGGGGGGGGTGGGGGGGGGGGGGGGGGGGGGGGGGGGGGGGGGGGGGGGGGGGGGGGGGGGGGGGGGGGGGGGGGGGGGGGGGGGGGGGGGGGGGGGGGGGGGGGGGGTTATATGTTTTTTTTTTGGGGAATTGACATGATTTGGCTCAATCTAAGGTTTGATTGGGTGTGGTGACCGACTATAGATGAACTTGCCTGCTGGGTGTTTGTATGTTTGTGGTTTGGCGATTTGCTCAACAAAAACATTTTCTGCGCACCTTGTGTTTGAAACTTGCGTCATTTGGGTGATTTTAGTACTTAAGGCCAATGAAAGGTATGTTATGGTTTCCCGTAACCAGCCTGTTCACCAACTCAGCATTCTCATAGTATCTACAATATTGTGTCAACCCACCACCCTAATTTAAGAATGATTTTGCCAAATGTTCTTTGATTTAAAATCTACTAAAATCAAATTCACAAGATGTGATCACAGAAGCACCTTGATATTTTTTCTTTTAAATACAAATAATGAACTTTTTCTAGGGATTTCAGCATCTGCAAATGCGGCAGAAGATAGGGAAATCATAAAGCGGGCGGGTTACGTGAAACAACATCGACTTCATAAGCGAATGGTGGATACTTGTTGTGATTCTTCTGTGCGAGTTAAGTATGTGATAAGAAACATGTTCTCAAAGTTGTCACAATTTTTTCTATAGACTACTGTGTAAAAGTGGAGTAGTTAGTGGTATCATAACCGAAACCCAGATTATCTATTATTTACCCTAGCTGTGGGGAACCATAATAATTGAAGCCTTGTGTGAATTTACAAACAAGGTTTTTTTATTTTTAAATAGTTGGGCCACAGAAAATATTTGTTTTGTCATTGGCATTGATAAAAATTTTCACCCTCCAATCATATTGATTGGTCCATAAGTTGTGGAAAGCTTATGTGGAAAAAATATGCTCATTCTTAAGTTAGTGTTTATTTCAGTTATGTGAAACTTGAATCTATAGTTTCGCATGTAAGAAAAAGTTCTAACATGGATGAAATAGGTTTGGTGCAATCTTTTACTGTTTATGAATGAAAACAACTATTTTCTTCAGTTCGGTTGGTATATTCAACTATATACATTTTGGGGCTGTATAATTTTACTGACATGATTAACATATGATTGCCCAAACCTTATTAGCATGGCTCAAGTACTGGAATGCTGAGGATAGTCAGGGGTATGAAGGTCTATTTTTTTGCACAACTGATTTTACATAGTAGTATATGGTCTATGGCATTCAGATAGGGATGAACAATATATAGTATGCATCAGTATTTTGCACAATCCTTATTCTTGATGTTTTCCTCCCCCATATAATGTTCGAAATTCACAACACAGTGTTAACACCCGCCGGTTTTAACAAGTCAGAGCCAGAGCGAGTTCAAAGACCAAAGCAGTGTTTCTAATCTGCTTGTTATTATGAATGGCACTTCATGTTCATGATCGAAGTACTTGAAATCATCAGAGAATAAAATTCTGACAAAAATGGTAAAATTACAATTCGAATATAACAGGTGGTTTGTACCTCAATGCGGGTTCACCGTTATGTAATAATGTGGGTTGTGTGTATTCCCGTAGGATTTTATGCTAAAATAGTTTGTGCTGTTCGGGTTTCAATAGGACAAACTGTCAGGAAATGATGGGGTGCAAATTTCCTACTGATGCCCCCCTTCTTCAAGGGGGCAAATGTTAGTACAGGGACAAATTAAAATCGAGTCAAATATGTGTTTTAGTAAATAACGCGTCGTGTAATAAGGATTAGAAAAGTATATTGCCTAGGTTCCAATCTTTTAGTTAAAGCGGTACATAGCCCCGTAATGGTTCAAAGTCACCCTGGGGGTTTAAATGTTTCCGATACATGTTGTTAAAGTGTGTGCAAATGATTCCTTGTGTTTACTGACATAGAAATGCATTTTAATTATCTTTTGATACCCATTGCGAACATCCAGAAGTTCTGTGACCCAATTAGACAATGTAGACCCTTGCGACATTTTGATATTGTAATTAGCCAACCCAAATGTCACACACGTAAAATAATACAGTTTTGGATCTTGAGACAATACAAACCATACTTATCACGTTCCAACCAAATCTGAGCATTGGGTAAATTTACCCCAGGATGACATTGAAACATTATGGGGCTATAGCGCTTTATCTAAGGTCGGAACCTAGGCAAATATATACTGTTCTAATCCTGATAAGGAGCGGAAAATGTTAAGTACATTAAAACACATTTGACTCGATTTAAAATTTTTACCGTAGTAAACATTTACCCCTGAGGAAGGGGGCGGCAGCGTCCGAACATTTGCACCCCATTCATTTTATGAGTCTGCGTCCTATGAATGAAAAAAAACAGCAAGAAAATCAACTTAGCACCAAAATCCTACGAGAACTGTTTCATTGACATACCAACCCACAATTATTAGTCCGCAGGTCACCCAAGTACTATGTTCACAGTGAAAAATTGTTGGACAGGGTCATTTTTATGAGCTTGCACAAATACATAGCAAACGACCTGGCTATTGTCCACATCCCTGCACATGTCTGCAGTTCAAAATCGGTTGAATTGAATTTGATGGAAAATCAGGCCGCATGTTTTAGATATGAGAACTCAATTCCGTGATGCCAGAAACTGTAAGGTTATACATATTCTGAGGGCTTCGCTTTCTTAATTTAAAACAGAGTAATACCTACACAGCCTTTTTGTAGACACAATTCCAATTAATATTTGGGTGCTTTAACTAAAAAAGGGAATTATTAATATTAACCCCCCATCGGCGCCATTTTTTTGGTAGTATCTCACCTACCGATTTGTTATTTTTATTTTTCATGCCTAAACAATATGACTTTTTTTTCTTAAAGCCTTGCGCTTGATTTTTAAGACCATTTTGAACAAAATAGGATCTACCGTTATGACGCGGCGTTACGTAATAGGTGCACTGCGTGCGAAAGAAAAGCGGGAAAATGGCAAAAACATGAATTTTGCTCTTTTTTTTTAGATTTTTTGCATGACGTAATGTTTGACGTCACTGTGAAGTCATACAAGGCATGTTTGTACTTCTTTGGTATCAATGGACTTGGGAGGGTCATAGCTATCCATTGGTACTACACATATGATAGTTCATCAATCCGTTTTCGAGATACTGGGGGGGACAGAACCCCCATATATCCGTATTACTTTGAAATTTTTTTCTCATAATTTGAGTGAATTGTTACTTATCCACCTCATTACTTCAAAGATAAATAATGATTGCTTAGTTAAACAACTGTTTTAAACATCTTTTTGGAATATGAGCCTAAATATTTAAAACCTTGTTGTGCATATACTTATGCTTGATATTCTGTAGTCCAATGGATTAAAGGGATATTAACAGGAAAGGTTACATTTATTGTCATATATGCCACGCGCGTCTTGAATCGCATATTCGATTTCCGTTTCCGTTATCAAGCGTCCGTCACAAATTCCTGGGTATACGCGCATATAGCCATAAGTTTGTTTCAGAATTACCGACGAACACTATAAGGGGATTACCGACGAACACTAAGGGGAATTACCGACGAACACTATTGGTTTCATGGCTAGAAAGAAAAACTGTTCAGTCTCATGCTCTAATGATTTTCTTGTATATGTAAACAAATTGGATATTTTTAGTTTAGACCAGGTATACATGATAACACTTGTATTACTGCATATTATTTAGAGAATAAAGGCATGATTTTGGAACTGGTACTCTATCTACGGCAACATTAAACCAAGGCAGTGCCATTATTTTTAAGTGGAAGAACACACAAATAATGTAGCAAAACACGGTATAAGGCAAGTGTAATTAACCTCAAATAGCTTCAATTCACTGTGCGTACTACCCAGTACACATTTTAAACTGGCATTGGACAGGAACCAATTGTGTAAAATTCCAAGGTGGTTTCAAAATTAACATCTGAAAGAGCTGAAAAGAATTTAAACTATGTATTGGGGGCCCGTCTAGTTTGAATTTGAAGTTAGACAATTTAGACTGCGGATAAGCCCTTTCACAATTTCAAATTGAAGATGCATTGTGGGTAATATCCGACGATCTTTTTGTAGATAAAACGAGGCTACTGTACAATTTCAATATGGCGAACTTTGACGTTTTCACAAAAATTACTTAAACTCAGGTTTTTAAACAGGTTTATCTTTTTCATGTTGTTAATGTCATATTCAACTGTATTTAATAACTGTCATGAAGGAATTGAGACCGCATAGTTCATAAAACCCAAGTAAGAGATATTTTTGTGAAAACGGCAAAGTTCACCACATTGAAATTGTACAGTAGCCTTGTTTTGTTTATCTACAAAAAGATTGTCGGATATTACCCA